>CM010311.1:3051284-3263784 GCA_001923025.3 Taenia multiceps
GCAGACACTTTGGCCAACTACAATTATACTTTGTTGTTAGATGGATCAAGTGTTAAAAATCACAAAATCAGGCTAATGACACCTCAGAAATAGCCTTTTGAGACGTCTAGGATACGAAGAGAGTTCACCTTTATGCCTTGTTGAAGAGGCGCAAACTGAGTTAATAGTTACTACTCAAATTAGGAAACTTGAGGAGGCGCTGTCATTGCTTTAACCCAATTAATACAAGGAATTTGTGTTTCTCTTCCGCAGTCAACAGTGACAGTTTACAGTAAGATTTCACTGGCAATTAATTTTAGGACTTGGAAGCCTCTATTTAGGTGCGATACCAAATAATAATAATAATAACAATAATAATCCAAACTCATAAATTTAACGTATTTTTGAATTGATGCAGCTCATTGTTCTGCAGTGCATTGGGCTAAGCAAAAAAGCCACAATTTTTCTTTGCAAACCAGAATTCTCTTTTTGCTTCACCAATTTGTTGACCCTTCTCCGGTTCATTTTTTACATGTTAGAGGGAGGAGGAGCGAGAAGTGGATAAGTTGGCGAGCAGTGATTGGTGGAGTGCACAAAAGGCGTTTCCAGTTGCAGACTTTACCTATTTTTTGTGCCCTAGGTCGGACGGTAAGATTTTCTTTCACTCCTTTGGCACACAATAAAATGAGGCATTACAATGCACAAAAGATTTGTAGTTGCCCCAGTTGTGCTGAGTGAGTGTTTCTTCCAGCACTGATTACTTTACGACTGACTCGGAAGATTTACCTAGCGCAGCATCGGAAATGAAGCTTAGAAGAAGGGAGGGACAATGCATTGCTTCGTTTTTTTGAATGCTGGTTTCGGTTGCGGCCAGTTGGGTGGCTATATTGCCTTAGTCGGGTGGGCTGGCATCCGAGCCACGCCAGTAGCTCTTATCTCTCTGTTTGCTGAATATTATATATTCTGCCTTAATATTGTGTCTACTCCTGCATTCAAGGAAGTAATAGGACGCTGCAAATTGGGTTGATTTTTTAAGGGGATTTAGGGACTTTCCTTACCTTTTTAAATACATGATCGCTTTAACCGGCTGCCAGCATTAGTGATTGCGAGAAAGCAAGTTATTCACTTAGTAAGCACAAACAATTCCCGGAGCACTATTTGCAACATGTCTTAGGTTTAATTTATCCTGGAAATCTGTCGCCTTGCTAGTAGGTTGGACGTCTTCGTTTCGGTGGATACTTTTTTGCCCAACATTCGGTACGTTAGGCAGGCCTAGTGTCATACCTGTCAAGTAAATCGCAATTAAGCATATATGTTGCACATCTGTAGGACAAAAAATGTTTTGACTTATTATTATTTCAAAAGAACCCTTTGACCTTATTTTTGTTTGAATAAGTTGAATGTCTAGGCACGGGTTTGAGTGACAGGGGTGTTGTAATTAAGTTACCCCGTTCTCCTTAACATGATCCCCAAATTTTGGGAGTATGTGTCTTATGATGCCCATTTATAACTAACAGTAATTCAAAAAAATGCTTGCTGGTCTGTTTGGGGTTTGCACTTGCATTGACCCGCTTCCCAAAATCACCTAAACTTTGAAGGCAAATGAAAGGTTCGCATGCTTTGAACATAAAAATCCATGTACATCTAACATTTACAATTAAACTTATTAGTTATTGAGCGCTCGCAATGGCAGAATGATTCAATATTTCGCAAGAATGTTAGAAAAAATGCTAATCAAGTTGGTCAGCGGCCTCTTATCACTCACTTGCTTAAAAGATTGTTAAGACATTTGCAATCCCACTAAGAGAATTAGTCTATCCGCTTGGTGGAGGCACCAGGGCCAGAGAACTCGAGTGTTCCTGTTTCCATTGGTGCACTAGAGCGACACAAATGAGAGTGTGACCAATGTGGAGGAGGGGCACTTAAACTAATCACATTTTTTATCTTTTAATTTACCATATCGCGACAGGCTTGATCGTCACAACTTCGGAAGTGACGACAAAGCTTCGGGGCTTTAGTCATCCAAACAAGGTGGTGACTTAGGTTTAACTTTTGATTGGGTACTTGGCCATGAGGACTCTCTGGTCCCCACTGACTCACTTTCTTGATTGGCATCATGGCGTCCAGTCCATGAATGCGTCTTTTGTGCTCTGTCGCATGAACTTTTCGGTGGGATAGGACAAGTAAGTTCAAATTGTAATTTTCTTAAACAGCGGAGAACTCGTGTTTTCTCTACTCCAATAACCATTAAGTGGCGCTGCTGCCTCTGGACATTTCGATTGACTCGTACGCAAGAGCTGACACATCAAACGACCGTGGAAGGTCGAGTATGACTTTTATGAAGTAGCAGCCAATATCCTATTAGGGGACATTTAAGGTTTGACATTTCGATTCTCAATCGAGGCAGTGACCTGTAAACTTGCTGTAAATAAAGACGGGTTTGGAAACAATTTAAAAGATGTCTTTTGTATACATTCTCGCGTCAGACATTTCATAACTAATTCTCACGTGAGGATATATAAAATGGGGATTTATGTAGCGCTGTGAAAGGATAATCGTTTTTCATTCCTTTATGTTAGCCCCAATTGACTTTCATTGACGTGGCCATGACAGTCCTCGTTAGAAAGTGAGAGGAGCAAATATGTGGTTTCTACTTAAAACATATTAAGTAGAATGACGTATCCAGCCTGGGTATACCAGTCCTCCCGCCAGCGACGGGATGTGAAATGGACGAAGAGATTCCAGACTCCTCGATACGCCCTACACCGCAAGTAAGAAGGTTTGATAAAGAAGATCTTTTTAAGGGGTCCAGAACAATGTTTAGCACAATAAACTTTACCATCTTATTACCCACAAAGTAGCAAAGTATCAACTGCAAGGAAGGTGTCCGAACTTAGTTTCCCATATGATTGCAGCCGAACTGTTGCATGCATTCATTTTTTGCTCAACTGATCTGATGAATCTCACCTTGATGTTCCCAAAAACCCGCAATCACGATGATGGTGATGTGGGAGGTTTGTGTGGACTTCATGCCGTGCTTAAACCTCCTTTTATCCCCGTTAAATATGTCAACGCCGCCGCCACTTCGCTCTCTCTAAAAGGTCACTCGACTGTGGCTGTGGTGAATGTTTCTTTACTTCGATCCTTGGCATAAAGGCTTTTCCTAGATAAACAGGAAGCGTGCATCCACATCCGACTATTTTCCCCTCTGTCTCCTGTGAAGAAGTGTCTTAGATCCATTTAGCGGCTTTTTATAGCAACGCACATTCCTAAAATCTTGCAAAAACTTAAAAGTATTTCGTTTCGATCCGTTTTTCTTGTTCCCCATTTAATGTGGAGAGCTATTTCCGTTCTGTCGTATAACGAATGCCGTTTCTGCTAACGACATCAAATCGTAACCAATTGAGGAAAATGTTTAGAGTTATGTCAAAAGCAGGAACAATAAGTAGGTTAGTAGAATTTGCCAAGATCCCTAAGGGAATTGTGTTACACTCTCGAGTTCCAGTGCAAATTGGAGGCATATTCCCCTTTTAAATTTATCATAAGAAATTATGCATCTACTGCTCTTTAAAGGAGCTTGTGCACCTGAAAGGCTAGTCACATTCTCGAGGGTAAAAATAAAATCATGGCGATGCAGAGCTGTTCCTAGTGCTACACACTACCGCTTCAAGAGCCACAGTATCCGCCATCCTGACAAGCGGATCGATGGTCAAACGAGAAAGGTGTCGCAGTCAATATTGCTGACAATTTCTTAGTGCCTTCCAATACTTATTTCTATGGGCTTCAAATTGGTGTGATTTAAATACACTCTTTTAGCAATCCAGAGTGATTGGTGTTGCATAAAAGCACCAACCAATCAGGTGGCTGGACATTCTGACACAGATCCAACCAGTCACAGTGAAGAACCTGGGCTTGAATAGAGACGCGTTGGCGCGGAGAGATGTGGTGAATTTGACCGGGATAAATCATTCAGGAGGGCGGATGAGTGAAAGGAGAAGTAGGAAAAGACATCTAAAGGTACCAAATTGTTGGCACTAACTAGTTGCAGTCGGTGTGGCGATAAGGCTATTAAATGACATACACATCTTCTCCTTAGGTAGTGCAGAGCTAATCCAGAGGAGAGCGTCTGTGTCTGGGACGATTTGTTACTGGACATTTGTTTGACTTAACTTATCTCGGTCCTGAAGTATCCCTCAATCAAACATAATTTCCCAACCTGAATTAAACCTTTTAGTGTATCATATGAATGCATGAAGATAACATCTCTTTTGTGGTGTATTTAATAAACGTAAGACATGAATGTGAAGGGAATGGGTGAATATGATGAATAGCGGAATTATCCAGAAAAGCAAGGGAGGGAGGGAAAGGGGATCTACTGTTCCGTCGCTGTGATCTCCACCACCTTCTCAAGCGACTTGCAGGCATTATCAATGGCTAGGTAGTACATCAGCCCATCAAAAAAGGTGTCCTGCAAGATCCTGCATTTCTTTTGTCTCAAGCACCGCTCCCACGGCTTGAGTTTTTGCAATGTCGAAGTCACAGGTGTAGTAGGTGTCATTGATGTGTCTACTTTCGCTGCACTGGTCAAGCAAACAATGACGGTGAGAAGTGTGATGATGACGATGATGAAGGTTAGTCGACAAGTCATTGCCACACCTCTGCAGAAAATATAACCATAAGCAATTTAGCCGACTACTTATAAAAGATGATGGTAGCATAATCCTAAGCTTTATAATTTAAGCTTGTTTTATTTGATAGTAGATAAATGAATAGCAATTTATTTAGAATAAATCATCATGTGCTTACGTATTGTCTTTCTGAGAGGAGCAATTCGTTCAGAGTTGCTTATATTACCTCTGACGGACCAATCGGTATTCGGCCAATTGGTTGGATGTAACACCATGTATTACTTTGCGTAAATTGTCTTTTTTGGGTCCTGATATCTTGTTAGTTATAATCTGTATCAAAATAAAGTCAGAGAGTTGGTAAGAATTTATCGACTGGGTGTATCGAATTCCCTGTCAGTAGGGAACGTTTCATTGGAGTGGTGTGGTTTCATTTTGTGACCACTGTGTGAAGAAGGATCTTTGTAAAAAAGTTATTATTTGAAACGGTATCTAATTTCATGGGTATCCTATGTGTAGCTGGTACCTTTATCGGATGGAATGATTGCGGAGGCAAGCGCTGACTCACAATTGATGGAGATTTAGGAACCAATAACGTGAAGGGGTGCTTCTACCACCACACCTTTATCGTCTATTTTGAATTTTTCTATGCAGATTTACTAGTTTTTGCTAAACTTCCTTCTACATGGCTAGTCGGTCTTTTAAAGATTGCCTGAGGTAACTGAAGCAAAAAATGAGATTACTAGACTTCAGTACTTTTTTTATTTGGGGAGTAGAAGCTCTTTAACTATTAACCGGACAGTTCTTGAGGTAGGGATGATAAGTCCGTACAGTCTTCACTGCAGTCCATCGCAAGAGCTTTCTTTTCCAGAAGGATCTTATCTACATGAATTGCGATGCGTTCAGCAGGGTATTCTGGGATCTCGGATCTCGATTTCTCAACACACTACAAGCCCAGGAATTGATTAGGCACACTTAAGTTCCGCCATGTTGCCACAAGGCATTGCGATGACCTCTTACCCCTTTCGAAGAAAAAAAGGGCAAGAGAGTGACGTCTAGCTCCTTTCCCTCGTGTTTTATGTCCAGCCCAAATGACAGTGACACACTTTATCATCATCAAATTTATTTTGGATGATAGTTGACGACTTTCCAGTACACAACTGAAGGCATTAATTGAATCCCCAAATTTGCAGATTAACCTGTTAGATTAAAGAATGCTCTAGTAGAATGGCAGATTACGTTTATTGAGGAGGAGATAGCACGTTTACAGCACAAAACTGGTCTTTAGACCAGTGGAGGCATCTTGCCGCAGTCTTCCAGATGATCGACCAAGGCCTCCATTTTGGACTTCACAGCGTCCCGCAATCTGTGGCAAAGCTTCAGCAGCTTTGTTTCTCCGTCCACAAAATCTTTTTTTCCATCACCCTCCTCCTCCTCCTTCGCCTCCTCCTCCTCCCCCTCCTTTTTCTCTTCCTCCTTCTCCTCCTTTTCCGCCTTATTCCCCTTTTCATCCCCCTTCTCCTCTTCCTCCTCCTCGTCCTCATCGTCCTCCTCGTCACCATCATCACCCAATTCCTCGTCGTCTGCAATTTCTTCCTGTCCATGCTCCCAGCGAGATCCTTGAGCCTCAGTCCACTGGATGGAAAGGCTCAAAATCATTGCCAAAATCAACAGCAGTGGAAGACAACCACGTGGAGACATCGCGAGGGTTTCCTACAATTCCAAAAACAATGCTGAAGAGTAAGTTGCTTAATATGCACATACTAGCTATGTTCTACATTTACTACAAACCAGAATTATGAAAATTAAACAAAAACGCAAATGCTATGACAAATTTCTGGAAGAAAGGAGGCGATTCTCGAATATGACGTGCTTGCCCCAGACTACCTGCCAAGCACTTTATATACAAATTTGATGGACATTATTGTCCAATGGACGCCTTCAAGTCCAGTGTAACAGTGAGTTTCTTGTACCAAGGCAAAAGAAGGGGAAAATATATCACAAGATTACTTGGGAAACCGATTCGCAACAAAAATTTGGTACCTTTTGGGGTGGATAGCGGTCAGTGCGCACACGAACCTTGCAGCAGAGCTAATGTCTCTGACTACGGTGGAGAAGACGATTCCCAAATCCAGTTTTACAAATCATTCAGTTAAAAATAGCCTCATCGTGCCCGATCACACGATTTTAAGAAGAAGGAGTCATAAAACCCGATACAGTCACATGCTTTAAAATAAGTATTTACAAGAATAAAAATATTAAAAAGGTGTCAAAACTTGTTCTTCAAACGCAGCTTGTTAATCGTTGCAGAGTTGCCGTCTAGGCGGATGAGATTAAATTTGTCTAAAATGTCAGCCAAAAGTACTTCTCTGAAAGTTGTACTTCCTTTGTATAACTTTTTTGACCAGTTGAGATCAAGCAGTCGTGCTTTTAGAGCATGCAAAAAAAGTTGTGCTAAGAACTATCTGTAGGCGTTTCCTCCTCTTCCGTTTACTGTCCCGGATAAGAGACGGTTGGATGTTATGTAGTAGCTGTAATACTTTGTTTGTTCGAACTGCCGGTTTCGGTCACTTGAGTGGCCATATTGTACTGAGCCGGTTGGCCGGCCTTTGGGCCGTGCCAACAGCCCCCAAGCCCTCTGTTTCCAGAATATATATTCTGCTCCAGTAATATGCCTTCTTTTATCTTAAAGGGAGTCTCGGGACGCTACATTGGTGGCAGCGGAAAGCGGATTCCACTTTGATGGATTTTATCCTGCTCCATACCGCTTATGGCAAACTTGAGCGGTGTATAAGGAGTGCATGTGCTATGGATGGGGGAACCTCTGGTATCTCATAACAGAAGGGCTGAGATCGACGTCCAGCTTTGGCACCTCCCTCGCCCTCGTGTTCGACAGGGAAGCTATCAACAACTGAAGCGACACTAGCCGTGAACTTTAAGTTCAGTGCAACTGCCAAGGAGGATCAGCGACGTTGTGTTCAAGCATCCTCTGTAAGCTCTCTCTCCTGTTCTCAGGCAACTTGTCTCCCTTCGCCAAAATGTGTGTCAACAGATGTAGAATGTGCAGGACGCCATTCACGAGCATCGTTTTATGCTTCGCACACTTGGATCGCGTACATTCCGCCCCTATGAGGCCCAATTGCCCCTTCGCTAAAGATTCTACGATACCCTCGCGTTTCTTCCACGGCATCAGAGAAGCCTGGAATCACAACTTGTGTGTATCTCCATTCGTCCAAAAACTTGGATTCGTACCCCCATCTTTAAGTGGGCCACATTATCGTGGGAGAGGAGGACTAAGGAATACGCATTTGCTGCACCGAGTGCTACGCGGAATTGATGGCGCCACAATGACGCATGCCCTCTAATCTGGATGACTGGCACGGTTAGCTCGTGGTTGCTTCTCGTAGCACTGATTACGTTGTGATAGCTGACACAGGAGGCTGACCGTGGGGATCGTCGAGGACGAGGCTCGAAAGAAGAGAGGGGCTGTGTAATGCTTTGTTTGTTCGAACTACCGGTTTCGGTCACTTAGGTGGCCATATTGTAATGAGCTGGTTGGCCGGCCTTTGGGCTGTGCCAACAGCTCCCAAGCCCTCTGTTTCCAGAATATATATTCTGCTCCAGTACTATGCCCTCTTTTACCTTAAAAGGAGTCTCGGGACACTACAGTAGCAGTCAAGGGGAGGGTTTCTCGGTGCCCAGCAAGCCGCCTTGGTCGGCCACGACCAGGTTCAAATTGTCCTCCCGCCTCTTACCTACAAGGGCATTTTAAGTAATATAAGTATTGCTGTAGGGCCCTGAGACTCCCTTGAAGGCATATTTCTGGGCAGAATAAATATATTCAGCAAACAAAGAAAGTGGAACTGTAATACTTGATTTGTTCGAACTGCTGGTTCAGGTTGATCTGCCTCCAGGTCGTGTCAACAACCCCAAGCCCTCTGTTTCCAGATCATATATTCTGCCCTAGTACTCTGTTTTATTTTACCTTCAACGAAGTCTCGGGACGCTACAGTGGTAGCAACGGAAGGCGGACCCAACTTTAATGGATTTCTATCCTGATCCATGCCGCTTCAGGCAAACGTGGGCGGTGTGAAAGAAGTGGACGTGCTACGAATGGGAGAATCCCTCACATCCCCTAACGCAAGGGCTGAGATCGACGTTCCTCCTCAGCAGCTCCCTCGCCCTCGTGTTCTGCAAGGAAGCTATTAACAACTGAAACGACACTAGCCGTGAAGTCCATGTCCAGTGGAACTACCAAGAGGGATCAGCGACGTTGTGGTCAAGCATCCTCCGTGAGCTCTCTCTCCTGTCCATGGGCAACTCGCCTATCTTCGTCGAAGAGCGTATCAACAGATGTGAAATGTGCAGGACGCCATTCGATAGCATCGTTTTATGCTTTGCACACTTGGATCGCGTGCATTCCGCCCCAATGAGGCCCGATCGCCCCATTTGCTCAGGGTTCTACGATACCCTCGCGTTTCTTCCACGGCATCAAAAAAGCCTGAAATCACAATATGTGATGCGTGTGTCTCGACCCATTCGAAAACTTGGATTCGTACCCCCACCTTTCATTTGGCCACATTATCGTGAGAGAGGAGGACTGAGAAATGCGCATTTGCTGAGCCGATTGCTACGCGAAAGTGATGGCACTACGAGAAGACATGCGCTCGATGACTGATGACTAGCACGGTCAGCTCGTGGTTGCTTCTCACAGCACTGATTACGTTGTGATTGCTGACACCGAAGGCTGACTGAGGGGAGCGTCAGGGACGACGCTCGAAAGAAGAGAGGAGTTGTGTAGTACTTTGTTTATTCGAACTGCCGGTTTCGGTCGTCTGGGTAGTCATATTGTACTAGCCGGTTGGTCGGCCTCCGGGCCATGACAACCGCTCCCTCCAAGCCCTCTGTTTCCAGATCGTATATTCTGCCCTAGTACTATGGCTTCTTTTATCCTCAATGAAGTCTCGGGACGCCACAGGGACTGCTGGCATGGCCCGAAGTCCAGCCAACCCGGCTAGGACAATACGGCCACCCAGGTGACTGAAACTGGCGGTTAGAACAAATAGAGCATTACATTTACACTCCCTACAACTGAAAACCATTATTGCTGACTAGGAAGGGAGCAGATTGGATCAAGCAAATAATTTATCATGATCTTAAGATAGGTATCATCCTTCCCCATTTTAATTCATTGATTGGCTGGCGGTTTCGGTTACAGTCACTTGAGTCGCCATATTGCCTGTACCAGGTGAACCGGTGTCTGGACCACGCCAGCAGCCCCAATTCCTCTCTATTCACCAAATATATGCATCGTCTCCAAGCTTTATGCCTTCTTTATTCTTCAAAGTAGTCTCGAAACACTAAACTTATACTTTGTAGACAGACTAAAGTTTAGGAGTGTAAACGAATTTACTTCTTAGGTCTCAGTTTATATTTTTCATGAGTTTGGCCAACGTATGTGTAACACATTGTTTGTTTGACTGTTGGTTTCGTTTACTGTCAGTTGAGTGGCCACATTGCCCCAGCAGGGATGGCTGGCCTCTGAGACATGTCAGCAGCTTTGTTCCCCAGTATTATGACTTTTTGCCTTTATTTAATTCTTGAGATGCTGCAGTATGATTCTACCTGATATTTTACACCAGGATTTTTTTGAAACAAACGCCAATATTGTTTTCTTGCCATGGTGACCTAGCTTTTTAAGTGACCAAGATCTATCAACATTTCTACGGCTTAATCTGCATATTGTAATACGGCACAGTCGTATGTAGTCTTTGACTGTTTTAGAATCTAAACTGCGAAAACAAGATGTTGTCACGACGTGTGTCACTCGTATTACCTACGCGTCGAGTAGTTTTGTTATTTTCGTATCATTCTAAAACGATCTTTGCAATAAATAAGCCTTTAAATCACCGTTACCGATGTTAGATTGCTTTAATGCAACTCAAAGAGTTTACATACTTCTAGCTAAAATTGCTCTTGTTTATGTGAGCTAGTTTGCTTATCGAAAGATTTGTGCGTTTTTTTGTGTGATGAATAGCAATCATTTGTGTAAACACCTTTAATATGCTCATCTGTTATGATTACTGGCATAAAAATTATTATGTTTTGGGTGCTGTTTGTGTTTTTTTGGCATTAAACTACTAGAAACCTTCTTGGGCACATTTAATTCAGCCAATAAAAGGTGTAAGTATCGTGTTGCAAGTCTTTAAAACTTTTTTTTCTGCTAATGCTTATGGTGCTCATGTGCTTGATGGCCTCCACAGCCTCCAAATGGCAGTGTTTGAAGATGCCTTACTGCTAACTCTTCTTGATACCCTAGATACAAATCATATTGTCACAAATAACACCTGATGGTCTACCTTCCTGTTCACACCGCCATGTCTTTGGAGATGGGGTACATTTGTGTGTTAATAAATGTTTGCCAAAATCAAGTACGCTGGTTCGGACACTTCTAGGTGGTAGGTGTATCCCACTTTCCTTATACTTTGTGCAGCCAAATCTAGGCTCGCACGGTTGTATCAGGCCATCGTAGTGAGCTAGAAAGAAAATACTAAACTCTGATCATAAGGGTTCGCTTTTACTCGAAATGTCTTTCATTGTTTGGACTTATCACTTCTCGGCATTCTTCTTCTTTCTTTTGCCTAAGTACTTGATGTTAGCTGGTGCCTTCACGAGTGCAATCCATGTGCTAGAATGGATTTTACTGTCTCTTCTGTACAATCGCTTCCAGTGAACTATGTTTACCTATACATCAGAACTAAGTAAGGTTATTTAATTCTGATAGGCTGCTGCGACTAGAGAATCCAAGTGAGGTCTCCAACCAACATGTATGGATGGAGGGATGCATGTATGTGACAAACTCTCAACCAAACAGGGATGATTTTCGCCATATCCTTTTCTATCTTTTCACAGTCAATGCCCCTCCGACCTTGGTAGCTGCAGCAAGCACCATAAGACAAAAAAGGACACGATGTTCTATGGAGGCGTTTAACGATTGCCCCTTATACGCCGTACATGGACCACACACCAACCGCTTAAAATTAGCTTGATGGTTCATCTAGTCCTTTCACGTCAAGATGGTGTAAAACAAAAAAAAATTGGCTATTTGTTTAAAGGGTATACATACTGACCAGACGAAAGACTACCTTCTGTTTCATGACATTGTTACATCCGTACAGGTTTTCCCTAATGTCGTAAGAATTCACAGCAGTGGGCCAGAACGTACATGGCTGAACTATGGAAGGGCCGAGACTGTCAGCATGGTCCACAGCTCATGTCAACGGGTGAAAATACAGTCTGCGAGGCCCCAACTACTACCGTACCCCAACTCCAAGGTGAACAAACTTTCAGAGCGTTACAATAGTGCATCTGACACCTAGAACTTATATAGCATACTTAACAACGTGAGAGCCTCTTCCTTTTCCTACAAATCCTTTAGTTTGGTAGGAAACATAATCCATAACTGGACATTCACATATTAAACTGCCTACGCGTATACTACTCATTTATATCAGTAGTACTCAATGCCCGCAAGTATACGGGGCATTAAACAGGCATTATTTTTATGCTCGACGAAAAAACTAAATTAAAAGCCCTCTTCTCCCCTTCTCATTGGTAAATGTTCCCCATCAGTAACTCTGCGCAACCTACGGCCTTGTGAGAGAGAACGAGGGCGTTGCGTTGAAGATGGCGAGAAGTTGACCCCTTCATTTAAACAAAATTCCTGATCCCTGTTAACTAACATGCACTGAGAACAGTTGCATCTGTAGAGATATACGGAAGGAAGAATAACAGAACAACAAGGCCGCTTTGACAGTGAAAGTGCCAGCAGTAAAAGAATGCGGAATGGTAGCCGTAGAACGCCTTGGGTCTTCCCCGAATTCATAACAAACCAGAGTGCTGTGGAAATATGTTTCATTATTAGCGTGCAGATCCTGCCGCCAGAGCGGGTACAACCTGCGTGGGGTAAAGTCACATGGAAACCACTCGCCGTTAAGACTCGACCTCGCCCCCGAATCGGTGAACCTCGACAAAGTAGATTCCTTTTCCCCCCAAAGGAATAAAAAATACCTCCTAATCATGTGTTCATTTTGTTACAACTTTTCTAGTCACTTTTATTATCACTACTAGTGTATCAGTTCCCACAAAATCAGAGACTCCTTTGTCCTTCTTATTGGATCCCATTATGATACCAAGTGCACATAAATGAGTGATTAACAAGGCTTGGCTAGTACCGCGCATTAAAAAAATGTTTTCTGTCATTCTTTGAACAGTCTCTACCTAAATTCCTTGTAATCCGGTCCGTTTGCCTGAGTAGTAACCGTTTCACCCTTCAGATGTGTCTCAGAACCCACTCCAAGGCCGCTTTCTGTTGATGCTCATGCAGAACGTCTTCATGGAGTGGACCGAGGCTTGCAAAGCCAGGGCGGATGGGTCAGGGAACCACCAAAATCAACCTCTTACAAAGGAGGAGGAGAAAGCGCCAAGCGAAGAGGCGGATGGCAGGCAACCGGAGCATTGTGTGCAGCTGCAGAGTCATTTCACGAAGAAATTGCAAGTAACACTTGATTGCATGAAGAAATGCAAGCTAAATGCTGAAAAGCTCAAAGAGCTTGACTAAATTGTGTGACCTCCCGGTGCCTGTGTGGTGGCGTTATCCACTCCAACACATTCGTGTTCCAAAGTTCCCCAACAAACTTGATGTCAAAGCCATTTTTCAAGGCTTTGTTCAGTGCATTCGAGTAGAGCAATCGAATGAAATATGGTTGCGATTCTCAAATACTACTTTCCTCTCTCGGCTCCTTTACTTTTAACAAAATATCATGAAAAGAACTTGCGTGTCCACTAAACAATTTGTCCTCGCTCTTGATCTTTCCCCTTGACACCGGGTCTTGAGTGATTTGTTAAGCAAAGTTTATTCAGCACTTTAGAAATCTTGAAAGATCAACAGCTGCTCGCAACCCATAAGAGGATATTTAGTCAGTGACAATCAAATAAAGCGATTTAGAAATGAGAAAAAACGCCACTGCGATGCCACATTCCCACCGAGTCCTTATTTGGACACCTCCTTCGTGGAGCCGATGAATTGCGAATGGACAGTTGGAGAGCCATCGAGCACCTAAGAATCAATGTATACAAAAATACACAAACACAGCACGATCACTCAAAAAGGATTGCAATTTCGAAACCTGGTTTTACTAAAGCGTGATGCTTCTAATAAATACAAAACGATTGAAAATTTTGTACTGGCAAGCCTGTCTATAGGGGAGACTTCTGGACAGCAATTAAACCGTAAAACGAATATGTAATGCGGGAAAGAATTTAGCAGAAAAATAGCTCGAGTTCCATAGATTTTATTTCTTTCAAAAAACCTTGAAAGTCCCGATGTGATATGAGCAGCTCCATCCAGGATTCAAAGTAGCAAAGTAACCTATAGAAACCTGCATTTAAAGAAGCATGTCATACACCTAATCTTTGAACAATGGAAGTCAATAAAAATCTTGGAATTGCGCTTGATTACAGTAAAATATTTTAAGGTCTCAACGATCTATCGAAAGAACTTGTCCGGCACCTTTAAGATCAGGATAGGGTAGAAACCATTATTGAAATAATCTCAGGGCAGAAGTTGCTCAAAGGATTTGCTGCAGTTGGATTGGTAGCACTATTTGTCCGGCAAGTATCAAAATAGCGGCGTTTCACACCAACGGAGATGGCTCCCCTTTCCGATTGGTTCATCGCACATTAACCTAACTTCTAAGTTGACCGCTTCTTGTTCCAGTTTAAGTGAACCAACAAAATTTGATAAATTTTTATTTGTATAAAATGCTATCAAAGATAAATTTCCAACGAGTCAAGGTGTGGAATTTGGGCTTGCATCCTCATCACTTAGTTAGGATATTAAACAGAAAAAATAATGCAAGGAACATTTTGCACTGTTAAATGAATTTTCTTAGTTTTTTTGTCTTTTGTGCAGCGGAATCAAATGTTTAGACAGCTTTAAAGGCTGTTCTTCGGATAAATGCATTGTAGTGAACCCAGCACTTTCTCGAACGCAAAGGAAGGCATAATACTAAGGCAGAATGCATATCTTCGAAAAACGGAGGAGACTGGTCTGCTGACGGGGCCCGAAGACCAGCCCACACTTCTAAGACAATACAGTCACCTAAGTGATTAAAACCAAAACCGAAACCAAAAGTCAGAACAAAAGGGGTATTGCATATATGGTTCAGTGAAAGCCGTATCGATGAGGCAAACATCATCCTCAATAGCATTTCAAGTGACGCAATTAAATTCAGGTGCAATAAAAAAACATTTGTCCCCATGAACATTGTTAGCAAGAGCATTTAAAAGTTGTAAATAAGTAAATCGGTTGGGTATCTCACTTTTTATTAGTTACTTCTGTAGCGTCCTGAGACCTCCTTTAAGGTAAAAGAAGGCATAGCAACTGGGCAGAATATATGTATTCTCAAAACAGAGGTTTTGAAGGGAGCTGTTGGCACAGCCCGGAGGCCGACCAACCGGCTAGTACAATGTATGGCCACCCAAGCGACGGAAACGGTCAGCTCGAACAAACAAAGTCTTTCAACTTCCGACAAGATTTTGGCACTTTTCTTTCATCAACATCCATTATTCCCTTATGTGATTAGGAATTCGCGTGCAATTCTGTCTGGTTTGCTGCAACTACACATTCATCACCTTCAATGCCTCAGTTCCTCTAACTTCTGGACAACTGCATTAAGTTGAAACCACAACATAACTGCATTTAACGCTTAATGTTCATGCCCGGCAGTGTGTTTAGGTGCTAATTTCAACGTTTGAATAGTGTCTAAAAGGCTTAGCTACTTGTAAAACTTGCCTAGGATAGATTAAAACATCCGTGACACCCTGCACTTTAGCTTTTAAACGATGAGTTTACTTGAGGTATGCAATGGCCCAATTTAAAACGCATAGATAAACCTAGTCAAGGCAGTCCTCAAACTCTGCCAGTTTAGCATTGGCCATCACCTCAGAAGTTCTTCGATATATGTGCTGTTTTACCATTCAATGGAAAAATCAATCTTGCATTCACATTGTCTACAGGTTTAGCATCGACTACGGATCATGGCTTATAATTTCGACAAGTTTCCTAGACGTTCATAGAACCTCCCGCAATTCGGGTGAAAGTGGAAAACACTCAGCCGAGGTTATTCCTGGCAGGCGCACTTCCCGTCTTCGAAAGAACATCGCAGCCTAAAGGTCTTAAATGAACGATTCTTTGCCACATTGCACACTTACACAGTTTTAACAGTAGCTGGGGTGTGACGAACGACATTTTTTTGTTGTTAATAATGCAGTGCTATTGTAACTTGCTACTGTTTATTTACCCATCAGTAGTATTGTGCTATAAGGTTTTTGTCAAAACTCAACGACGAATATTAATTCACGGTAAGCATCTTCTAAGAACTCGAGTATTCAACTAACCTATCGCAATAGCACACTGAAGTCTATGAATGTGTAGGTTTTTTGCGAAAATTGTTTTTCGGTGGGAAACTGACACACTCTGACGGTCACTGTTACCCCAAGAAAGTTTGTGTTTACATCACAGACTGAGGGAGGTTAGTCTGGCGGTCGGAATCTCCCGCATAGCGCATTAACCCAACTCCATCTCATATCACCATAATCTACCCCAAGAGCTAGTAATGAAAGCTTTAAAAATTATTTGGCAAATACTTAACTATGCCGCGATAGTGGGGCAATTCAGGGATATCTCCTCCATATTTGCTCCTAAAGTCTGTCAATGTGGAGCACTTAGCGCCTCTCCTTGACTTAAACGAAGTGTAAACAAATTGGCCCAATAGTGGCAGCGAGACGAATTATTTTAATCCTGTGGAAAGCAATAACTGTGAAAAGGACATACAATCGGGGCTGCGTCTTTTGTCCCTCTGCAGACTTAGTTGCTAAAAATTGATGGTCCCAAGGCCTCGACACTTCCGTCAAAAGGGGGCGTAAAGGTCAAGTACTTTAAGGGAGTCGCCCAGTCTGCCAAACTATAACACCCAACCGCTTGAAAAACAGTTGTATTCTAGAAAAGAGACAAGTTATCTGATATTTAAACTTCTTTTTCACACTAAGAAAGACAGGAGACTGAACAATTATTTTTAGAATACAATTTTAAAATTGACAGAAGTCCGGAAGCTGTAATTCACTAATGAGGGACTAAAGTTATAATTTTTATGTGGGAAATGCAAAAATGGACGAAAAGGATCACGTCCGTCGCATGGCCTAAAATGCCATACCAACATTAGAGGAGGTTCACGATTATCGTAGAAACGGCGGAAAGGTCAAGGACATGGCTCACATAAATCTCTAATTGTAGCATTAAGTTAGCAAATAATAATTTTTCCCTAAAATCACGTAGTTTTATGCCACATCTTTTTTTGCGGAAAAGCAGATGAGGCCATATTTTGAAAGCAGACCAAATCATGACTGTTTACACGTTAAGTAATTAAAAGTCTTGCTAAAACCTACAAGTATGCCTTTTAGAAATGTACAAAGACTACTTTGTGAGTGGACAAAGAAGCAAAAAATATTTTAATCAATTTATTTAATAAATATTGCTCCACCAAACCATTTCTAAAGTCATACCATGCATTTCATAGAATGTAATTTGTCTACCAGACCTTACTTTAGCAGATTCAAAAACGGATCATGACCAGAGTTATATTAAGACATATCAATTTGTGTTGTGCGCCACCTTTATCTCTCTATTGAGAGGGCTATGTCATATACTTGGAACGATCCTTTCTTTCATTTACTAATTTTCTTCGTTAATCACTAATGCAGTTATCCAAACCCTCACTGAAGTTGCAAGGATACATATTAGTATGACGGAGCATGTATTACTAGTATAAGGAAGGGCTGAGAGGTTGGGAGTATTAACTAAAAGTCATGCCACCCAGAGAAATTACAGTTTTCTCGGACCCACACGCCCGTTTAGTCGAACGGCAGTTTAAATCAACTGTCAAGGCGTCATACTAAGCACCCAAATCCACAGGCAAGAGTGAAGAGAGCATGCGTGACATATTGTGATTTTAGGGAGAACTTTTTAGAATATTTAGTTGGAACCGTGCAGTTGATTTTTTTTTGTTTATATATCTCCGCTGAGGATACCAAATGTACTTGAGGAATGATTAAACAGCTTGCCTAAATTCCAGCCTCCTGGATTGTTTACTTTGCATATTTAAGCACATTACAGGTTTTATGCAAACAAGTATAAGGAACATTCAAACATAATTCATCCTAATTTAGTTGATTAAAAAGGTTATCTTTAGTATTGCAACAATGTTTTTCTGCCAGACAAAACGGGACCACGTGGCTCCGGTGAATCTGTCACATGACGTCGGCTTCCGACTTTCACTTCGTAAAAGTTCCATTATCACAAATAGCATGGTAGATCAGACTATCGCGTTGACAACAAATGACGAGTGGAAATTTCTCTGTAAATTTTTGCAATTGCAAAATCTTGGCTGGTCATTCGGGGCGAGGCTGAAATCCACTTTCCGTTTTCAAAACTAAATTGAATCGAATGAAATTAACATTTTGTGTCACCCGCCATCTGTGTGGGTTTTTGCACCAAAAGCTGGTTTGAGGCTTGGCGTCGCTTCGTTCGGGCACTTTGGCGGTGCGGTTGAATTTCACCCGTTTTTTAATCATTTAATTTGATTTTGAAGAAAAAACCTTCAGTTAATGCGCTCTCGGTCACCTTAATTAAGCCCAAATTTTCTCAACAAATACAAATTTTGGCCGGCTGCTTAGTTGGTTCAAAAGAGAATGCTTCTTCTTTTTTTCTTCTTCTCCTTCTGTTGAGTTGTTTCCTCCTCCTGCCATGGGCCCACCGGTGGGCGAAGCGGGTCCGAACCGAGAGCGACAGATGGATAGTTGACTGAACCCAACATCTCCGACCTCGCAGTCCACAGGCAAGCGGTCGAAAGCCCAGGGGAGATGGAAGCAATAAGAAGTATGGAAACGCCAATTGTTGCAATGGTTTGCCTTTAAAAGTACAAATTACAGGAAGAAGTATGCATCGGACACACTCCTGTTGACCGCGTGGAAAAATGAGGGAGAAAAGGCAGGGCAAAATGCAAAACTGCAGGTCCACAAAGCTGCTTTATGCACTTACATTAGCACCTGGGTAAATATTATTGCATTCTGCGACTGGCATGTAGGATGCACTCCATTGAGGGAAACAGGGCAATGCCAGTTAAGACTTGCGATATAATTTTGCACCCGAAAAACCTCCAAATCCGCATCACATGGCTTCTCAACCCTCCTAACTCGAAAAGGGACAATGAGACATCCCTCTTTTACTCGGATCTTAGTTACCCAAGCCTGTTTGTTTTTATTGCATGCTGACGTGTAATTAACTCGTAACGACCCACTGGCGAACATGTTACTGAATTGAGCTTTTCAGTAGAGGCACAGCAAGTTGTGCTGAAAGTTGTCGAGTGGTTTTGGATAGCGTTTGGCCAGATTACCAGGTTAAAATTTCAACTCTCAACCGCCTTTGAGGCTAGTTGATTCAATTTAACACGCTGGGACCTACATTTTGGCTGTATCTGAGTGAAATGTGCTACCAGCGGTGTAATTTAGTACTGCACATCCCAGGCGATAGATTTCAAGCGAAATGTCCACTATTTGTCCCGGGTCGGAGGAACGAGGCCATGCGCATGCCTGGCATTACCATCGTCAACTCATCAAGGTCCATACAATTGCCTCAAAAGTCTAACCAACAGAAAATGGGAAAATTGAAATCCGGGAATTCTTTATCTATAGAATGGCTTGAGCAAATACGTTCTGAGAAATCGTTGGTTTTTCGGTGTAATTATCGGCTGAAATTAGATTTTTTACAGTGTAAGGCCTTCCAGTTAAGCAATTTTAGCCTTAGGGGACGAAGGACAGCGACATGACCCCAAATACCCTAATAACCTCCACAATTTATGAGACATTGTTATTTCTAACTACTGGTTCACTTGACCTCCCAATAAGGCGGACGAATTGGATAAACCGAATGACTGTTACAAGGTGGCGCTCCTGTTCACGTGAGTCTCTACCGCCATCGAGTGGAGGCACTTTTGCCTGCTGACGCATAGACGGCGGGCCAGTGCGCCGTGGCCGACTGGCGGCCGCCAGTGTAGGAAGCTGCCGACGAGACACCGCGACGGTTACAGTCTCGTCTATTTATAACATTTGAAAGGCCTCGCGTCTTGTAATAATTAAAAGCGCCCTTAAGGTATATCTGTACCTGATATCAGCCAATCAGGCGAGAGGACGCGACCGAGGCCATAAACACGGAAATCTCGGGGAAGTCGAGGTCGACAGGACTTTTCGGGGGTCGAAGAGCCCTTCTTACAGAGATAAAATATTCATTCACTCTTAACACGATACGAAGCCGTCAAGTAGTGCAATAAAAATCTCCCCACAACTCCCTCTCTCGCGTTGGATCCATTCCACAGCTGTTGGTTTCCCAAGTGAAAGTTTAGTCCCATGATGACGTGATGACCAACAGTTGGAGATGGCTTAGCAGAGTATGATGAGGTGGAGGTGAAAAAGTATCCTCCTGCAAAGGATAGGACCCTCCTCCCACCGACTGGCTGAGAGTCTTCCAGGCCGAAGGCAACAGATGGTTCTCCATTCTTCCAAAGTAGTTCTTCACTTTCTCATGACTGACATTCGAGAGCCTTCAAGCCCCATCACCTGAGTGGTTCATCACCAAAACTAGCTTCTATGGGCAATAGAGTCTCCCTTTGTCATCCAACACGATCGGCTTCCACCAGAGACGGATTTTTCCGTCTCCTTTGATCAGCACCGCCTATGTCGATGTTGTTTTGTTTTATTTTTCAAACCTTCACAGCCTATGCGTGTGTGTGTGTGTGTGTGTGTGTGTGTGTGTGTGGAGTGAATGCTTGCGTGGTCTGTGGACTGAAGACGAGCCTGTCCTCGCAACGCGGACTCCACAACCGGCCAGCATAAATAACGCAGAGATGAGAGATAAC
The DNA here is from genome assembly GCA_001923025.3 of Taenia multiceps. NCBI lineage: Eukaryota > Metazoa > Platyhelminthes > Cestoda > Cyclophyllidea > Taeniidae > Taenia > Taenia multiceps. Next base: position 3,071,920 of record CM010311.1, read on the forward strand.
TGGCCGAGTGTCCGTGTTTGCCCCCAATGGGGGATAAAATGAACCATCTGCAGAGTTGGTAACCCAAATGTGGACAAAAAAAATTTTTTTTTTTTGAAGAGAGAAAGTGAGGTCGGTAGGGTGTGGTTTAGGCTATCCATACACATTTAAACGGTTGAACAGGAATTTGACCGATTTATTTGTCTTAGTTTATTGTCATTGTCAAACGGCATTAAGTAATTGTCACAGCAGTGGCGGTGGTGGTGGTGGGTGCTGCTTTGATTCCTCGAGTCGGTGTACAGGCACCGGAGGGTCCTTCAGTTGGTGATTGAGGAGAGCGAACAAAATGTTCTTCATTGACGGGGAGGAGTTGACCACTTCCGTCCTACGTCTGATTCTGACGCAGATTGTGACGGTTTCGGTGTTTTCTTCCACAACCTCCAGACTTGGATCCCTTCTTATGCAAGGAAGCTGTACAGATCCCATCTTCTGAAGGGCCAGGAGACGTTGGATCAAGGATTCCTAGCAAAACAGCAAAATTACCAGCCTATGTGCTTCCATCCGGCGCTAGGGAGGCAAAAGTTGACCAGAAGGGACAAGTCACGACGCCTCGCGCTTCACCCAGGTCGCAGCAAGGAGTGGAACCACTACATGGAGCAGGGCCAAACTGCAGGAGTTCCACTTCCGTCGTCAGGGGAAGCGTTCTTGTCAAACCATATACAGAATCCCTCCTCTTCAAATAAAAACATGCTATTGAGAGTTCTTTTTTAAATCAAAAAAATTTCCAGTCTTAAAGCCAGTGAGCCATCAGGTAACTCCATCTCGTCGTTGCACGACTTTGGCAGCTCGGAGTCTCCAGCCTTGAGGCTGTTAAAACATCTAAGTGATCATTTCTTAATCTCCAAATTTTTTTCGCACCAACACAGCACGATGGAAGTGATTTTGCATGTTCCAAACGGAAATTGCAACTTTGACTGGATAAAAGTGTAGGAAGGCGAGAGGGCGGGAGGAATAGCCAACTTTAAAGGCTAGATAATTCATCTCTTAGGCAACAGATTCCCTGGGTAGATGCGTACACCTATGCTAGAGAAGGTTACTTAAGCATAGGAAAAAAAAATATTTGCCTAGTAGAGGTATGTCAGCACGCCCGGTCCGCTCCAGAACGGCTCGATGTTGTGGTCAAAAGCGTAAAGGCGCCGTAGTGTCTCGTGACGATCCGTTTGATGTGTCAGCCAAGTATCCAGGACGATGCTTCACTTGTTTATGTTCACAGAAGTGTGATTGTGTGTTAATAAAGCACCCAGGTCAGTTCTTTCGGGCAAATAACATGTTCGCAGGGCTAATTAACTGCTGAAGGGACAAGGTCATCTTCCCCCCTTTTCTCACCCCATGTCCACTGGGTGATGGTAGCGCTGGATGAGAGCTGTAGCTGACGTATTTTGTGGGTACAAGTTGACAATTGCGGAGTCAGATTTTAACAATGTGGTTTGAAGGCGAGCCCCATTTACCTACCACTGGCATTGTCACTGACCATCGAAATGAAGCTTTTTTCACTGATTATAGTTTTGCTCTATCAATCCAGAATGGTTCAATCGGAGCAATTTTATGTCTAACAAGATGCTTAAAGATGGACTTGGTTGTTAATGGGTTACGCTTCAGCTGAAGAAATGCGCATTTGGGTCAGTCGGTCCGATTAGCCCGAGATGCATTCAAAAAATACAAACCGTATTCCAAAGTCATCCTTTTCCACATGTAAGGATGCATAATATAGTAAATCAAAATAGAGGTTTAAATTTGCTGTTTCATACGGAAGGAGTGAGATAACCTTCTTAGAAAACATGAAAACACTTCAGTTTCCGGCTTGCTTTGAACGCCTATGTGATCACCGCCTTTACTCAAACACTTTTGCCCTGGTTGTAAAGAATGTTTGAGTAGAGGCAGGTCAATGCTGTAGTTATTAACAGGATATGCTTAGCTAACTTCATGTGTCAATGGGTTTAATCGGTGAAATGAGCATTTGGGTCAGTCTCGGTCCTGTACGGCTGAAAGGAGTTCAACCCAGATCCGTCGCCCTCCTTCTTCCTGGAAGCCAATAATGTGTAAAGTTTTCCTAAATAGTAAAGTGTATAATTAAAACCCACCGTTTTGTGCGACAGAGTTGCAGTAATAAACTTAGAAAACGAGGCGGCTACCGGATACAGGCTTTACGTAAACACAATCATAACCAATGATTTTACTCAATAAGTTTTGGTTTGTGCCATCAAGAATGATGAAAACAAGGTAGCCACGTGCTTGAAATTGGAATTATTTGCAATTCATACATGGTTTTGGTGTTTTTATCTGACAAAGTGAGCGTTTGGGTCACTGACACTGGTCCGTTACGACTAAAACACTTTAACCTGAACCAAAGATCCTTCCCTCTATTGAGTGAAAGAGATGTGCGGGCATTTTAAATAGTAATTAACGTGTCCTTTGGGTCTATCAATTTGCTTGTTGTCGCTATGGGATAGAATACCAATCTCTGACTTAATCCTAACATCTCCACAACCACCACTTTTACGCATTTGATTTCGCATTGGTGAAGAGGAGTGGTGAAGAAATGGAGATTCAGTGCAAATAGTTGGCCTTATTTACTGCCCGGTCGCACTCAAATAAAGTTATCCACCATTTTTTTATCTAGTAAAATGAGCAAACGGGTCAGTCTCACCAGTCTGGTTTGGCCAATAGCAGATCAGCCGGAAGCCAAGATCCTCCTTAACTGTGACAGTGATGTAGTGCTTTCTTATACCTTTAAAACCGTTAAAAAAACAGGGCAAATAGTGAGTTTAGCCAAATCTAACCCCTTAATTACGCTTGAGAGTCATCTGGATTTGTGCTCTACCGGACAAAAAAGTGAATTGATTTGGTATGCGAATTGTTCCCCCTTTTCCTCCTCCTTACCATCAGCGCAGCAGCATCACCATCATCATTTTTGAGCTGAAGGATAACGGATTGCATTTTGTCTGGCAGATTAGGCTCCTTCCAGTCTTGGATACATTCCTTCACCGAAACGGATGATCGGCCTGCCCCTTGTTCCCCCTCGCCTTTGGGAATTGTGGCATCCGAGCCCGCGGCCCTTCTTTAAATTGCCATTTTGAAGGAAAAGGAAATGAACCACCGATCACGCTGAAGGCCTCCCCTCTTGTTTCGCCTTGAGACGCAATGATCACACATGAAGTTTGGCGTTTGACGTGGCTAATACACTCACAAGGCTGACACAAACTGTCAAATTTGTGGAGGTTAGGAGCAAAACTACCACAACGGACAGACGCACATGGGATAGTTTATTGAAGTTTTGCATGTATACCGTGCTAGGAGCCCTCCATAGGGTACAGGCTGGCCCCTGAAGGAAGCCGAATTTGAGGTCTTGATCCGCACCGCAACTTCACCCCTCATCGTCACTGACCAATTCATTTTGCCCCAAACTGGTACTTTTTTGTGTTGGACGAATTACAATTACAACTCTAATTTCGTAATGTAGGGTGACGGTTCTTGAAAAACCAGTCTCGATACGCCGTGAAAACCCATTAAAATACCATTTTCGCCAATGTAACTTAGCCAAAATAGTTTGAACGCAAAACCTAATGTCTGAAAATGGATTTTTAGGCAAACTGGTTAGGTTTAATTGCCGTATCGTGTTAGCGCCTTATGCCAGTGAAATTGTACATTTGGGTCAGTCAGGGTAATTAGCCCAAAGGTCCTCTTTTCTCACTGAAAAAGCAGAAATGTAAGGAGGTTATAGAAGTAGCAAAAGAAAAATGTTGCTCGAGTTTGCTATTTTGCGTGATTGCATTGCAGTATTTTAATTAAGGGCCAAGGTAGAATCGTGGGTTGCATGACGATATGAACGTCCTTGTAATGTCTGCTTCTAGTCGAATAGTTTCGCAATGGTGATCAATATGCTTGTCATAAGAAAATTTGGTAAATAATAATGGATATCTTTGTAACACTTTGTTCGTTTGAAGTGCTGGTTTCGGTCACTTGGGTGCCTATATTGTACGAGCCGAATGGCCGGCCTCCGGGCCTTGCAGACAGCCCCCCAATTCCTCTGTTTCCAGATGATGTATTCTGTCCAAGTACTATGCCTTCTTTTGCCTTCAAGGAAGTCTCGGGAAGCTACACTGGTGGCAGTAGAAAGCGGACCCGACTTTGATGGATTTTATCCTGATTCATACCACTTCGGCGGTGTGAAAGAAGTGCATGTACTACGGGTGGGAGAATCCCTCGCATTCCATAACGGAAGGGCTGAAATCGACGTCCAATTTCGGCACCTCTCTCGCCCTCGTGGTCTGCAAAAAAGCTATCAACAACTGAAACGACACTAGCCGTGAAGTCCGTGTCCAGTGGAACTGCCAAGAGGGATCAGCAACGTTGTGGTCAAGCATTCTCCATGAGCTCTCTCTCCTGTCCATGGGCAACTCGCCTATCTTCGTCAAAGAGCGTATCAACAGATGTGAAATGTGCAGGACGTCATTCAATAGCATCGTTTTATGCTTTGCACACTTGGATCGCGTGCATTCCGCCCCAATGAGGCCCGATCGCCCCATTTGCTCAGGGTTCTACGATACCCTCGCGTTTCTTCCACGGCATCAAAAAAGCCTGAAGTCACAATATGTGATGCGTGTGTCTCGACCCATTCGAAAACTTGGATTCGTACCCCCACCTTTCATTTGGCCACATTATCGTGAGAGAGGAGGACTGAGAAATGCGCATTTGCTGAGTCGATTGCTACGCGAAAGTGATGGCACTACGAGAAGACATGCGCTCGATGACTGATGACTAGCACGGTCAGCTTGTGGTTGCTTCTCACAGCACTGATTACGTAGTGATGGCTGACACCGAAGGCTGACTGAGGGGAGCATCAGGGACGATGCTCGAAAGAAGAGAGGAGTTGTGTAGTACTTTGTTTATTCGAACTGCCGGTTTCGGTCGTCTGGGTGGTCATATTGTACTAGCCGGTTGGTCGGCCTCCGGGCCGTGCCGACCGCTCCCTCCAATCCCCCTGTTTCCAAAATACATACATTCTGCCTACTCTTTGTATCGAAGCTCTCAACTGACGGAATGAGCATTTGGGCCAGTCAGTAAGCCCGATTAGCCTGAGAATCTTAAAAACAGATGAACTGTGCCCCCAAGCGCCTCTTTTTTTTTAGTGTAATCCGAAAATGGATCGTTTAAAATGTGTGTACAAAGGTGAAGGTTGAACCATACTTTTCGAGTGATTAGGTTAGGGTTACTTGCCTCGAAAGTGGGCAGAACATTGAGACCAGATTGAACATCAACGCTTAACTCGAATTGTTTTCCTTTAGCAATCCAAAATGGCTGGTACATCGAGGTGCCATGTGTGGTAATACTCTTATTTGGCCTCAAACTGTGTTTAGTCAACCCAATTTGTCAATGAACATTTAGGTCAATCTGACTAGGCCTTTTTTGGCCAAAAACAGTGGCCATCTTCGTTTTAAGATCTCAATAGAAACAGCGATTCAATGATTGCTTACTGTAGGATGGTGGAATGGAAAATAATCATAAAAGGGGAACAACTACTTGCGTGGTTTTATTTCGCTCACTTCCAGCCAACTTGGACCACTTTTAGTTTGGCTGACAGGTTCTCCATAAATGCAGCGCCCAACACAAAAATATGGGATAGTTTTGGTGTGAAACTTGTTGCAATGGCATGGGACGCTATCAAAGGTCGCTGGTGACAAACAGCGGTTGCTTATAGTCATGTACTAGTCGGTAGTTAACGCCGAGAAGGTATGCTACTAAATACCGCCTCCTCCTATTCCTCCTCATCTTCTTGGGCCGAAAATGGAAGGATCGTGTTTTGCCAAGTTTAAGAGGCTTAAATTCACCTAATCTGGACAAAAAAACCGTCCAGCTGTGTGATTGTTCCTTCAGCGGGGCTAATGATCGCCCTGTTCCCATTGTCGCCTCACGTCATTCACGTACGTAGTCGTTGGACATTAAACCTGAAGCATTTCAGCGTGGTTGCTGATCACGAGAATGAAAATCATCTTCTCTCGTGTCTCAATGATACTAAAAAATTAAACGGCTGAACAACCGTCTGTGGCAGTGGTGGCCAGGCCAGAGAAGACAACCACGGTCTCCACCGACAGACGGACGTAAGGCAGAGGGAGGAAGTTTGCATCGTTCGAATGCACTACTGATGAGTGGATGAACTCTTCACCGCTCTAGTGTGCTATGCTTGGAGCCTTCCAAAGGCATGAGGCGATACAAAATGCTGATGATATGGTGTAATCAATTGGAGTTGAAACGGTTTGAAATGGACGTCGTCGTGAACTCTAATGATCCAAAATAGTTCACACACAGGGGCTTAATGTTTAAAGGTGGACTTATTTGCTAACAGGATACGTTTGACTGAATTTTTTTGAGTCAGTGGCTTTAACTAACAAAATGCGCATTTGGGTCAGTCGGCCTGATTAGCCTGGACTGGTCAAATCCAAAGCAAAAATCACACTCCAAGTCTTTTATTTTTCTTGCAATTTATTGAAGTTGTTGTAAATAGTGTCATTCGATCTAACTGTCTTGCGCAGAAGGGTTACAGTCATGTAGCTAAAAAAAGACGAGACAGAAAACCACGTCTCAATTTAACACAAACACTACCGTAACTACCACTTCTACCCGACCACTTTCGTCCTGGTAATCAAGATTGGTCGGAAGAGGGTGATTTAGTGGACCAAAATGGCCTTACGCGTTATGTTTGCTCGACCCCGTCTCTCAGCGGTTTTATTAGCCGACAAAATGAGCACTCGGGTCAGGCTGGTTAGGCTGGTATGGAAAAAGCCGATCGGTAAGAATGCAATTATTTGTTGTATACCAGCCCAACCATGGCAACGGTTAAATGCTTCCTCACATCTGTGGGCTCACAAAAAAACCAAGTGTTGGCTTTTGTCGGTTAAGTTTACCCGCTTAATTTTTTTGGTCACTTCTAGCTATAGTGAGCCCTGTACCAGGGGGAAAATGAACTCGTTTCCATGTGAAACCTATCAACATGGCACAGCACACTATAGAGGCTTTTGACTTAATCATGCTTGGTCTGGCCAAAACCTCCTTCCAGACTTGCAAGCACTCTTTCATCGAAAGTGACGACCGGCTTGCTCCACTCCTCCCCCCTTTCCCCCTTCTGTCATTGGGTTAATGATGTGGTTTGCGTTACACTCGCCCGAGGTCCTTTCAACACTGTCCTTCTGGGCGAGTAGGCAATGACCCTGATGTGGCTGTGGAATCTCATGTAAACAATTTTACCCATCCTTATGGGAGAGGGGAGCGGTACCACATACAAACACCACTTGAGAGGGAAAAAAGAGTTAACGAAGAAGAAGAAAGAAGAGTAAGAAGTACATGTCATTTCTTGTGTAGAAAATATGATTTCTGTACAGGGAAAGTTGTAGACACAGTTGATGTGGAACTTGGTGGATGGGTGCGAATTAAATGGAATAGAGAGGGAGGGAGGGAGAAATGTCCTCTCTACTCTCTAGTGGGGGCATGAAGGTGGGAGAGAAAGAGGAGGAGAAGAGGGTGGGGGATTGTGCAATGGCTATAGCAAAAGTAGCATATGACGTCTCCACTGTATATGAAGCGATTTAAAACCCTTAAACTTATAAATAAACTCTTGAGTGGGGGGAGGATGGGGGATGCATGTGAAGGAGGGGAAGGAGGTGGGTGGAGGGAGGGAGAGGGAGGATGTCTGTGTACTCAAGTTGTCGTGACGTACATGTATATATATGTATAGCTAACCACGCGATTGCTCTCATCCACTCATCTGTCCCTTCTCCTCCGTGGTTGGATTTAGGTTGTTCACCTTGAGGGCCTTTGAATGTAGCGCTCGATACCAGGCCTCGTATTCCGAGCTAAAAATATTTTAAAAAATCATAACAAAGTATGCAAGTGTGCATTTCTTTCAGTAATTTCCAGCAAAAAAATGCTCTCAGTTGTCCCTGCAATACGGTGATTGTTCGTGGAACTCGCGCTTCTATTGAGGCGCCTCCCCGAGCCTCCGCTAGCTATTGTGCCTGCACGGGGCAGCTTGGCCTCCGGGCCACGCCAGTGACCCCCTCCCCTCCTCCCAGTCCTCCCTCTGTAGGTCGCCAATACACATTCCACTGAATTGCTATGTCTTCTTTCGTCGTCAAGACAGTCACGGGCCGCTGCGATTTCCCTCACCACAATGGAAAAGGCTAGGCCAACCCCGCAGATGGTCGAACAGCCTGGTATGAATTTTTAGCAAGGTCATGAAACTTGCTTGGTGCAGGGTGAACCAAAGGCGTGCAATTGTACCTCGTGGTGTGTTTGCATCGCCTTTAGTGAGATGGAGGTGTTGGCATTGCTCTGCCTCGCAGTGAAGCAAACTCTCGCGTTCCAGTGGCATGGCCCGCCTTTTGGCTGTGCACACAGTCTCCCCCAACCCCTCGGTGCGTGAGTGATAAATCTTTTCGCCTGCGACTTCAGTGCGCTTTATTGTTGGCAGTGGGAAGTAAATATAACAACAGTCCCTCCCTACCCGGGGGCAATCAGCCGGTTTTACCGCCAAATAGGATAAAATCTAAAGCGGCCGCTCCCCACGGGATAAGAATCCGCGTCTGACCGTCGTGACAAATAATCCCATTGCATGTCCCGTCCACTAACCCAGTGTTAAAGTAAGATTTGTATTTTTTTTTGAAGGGGGGAAGGGGGAGACCTGCATTGGACATCGTCCCTGGTGTGGTTTACCTCGCAGAGGACGCGATACCACAAGCACAGCAGTAAACCAGCTTCAAGCCCGTCCCACGACTGGTTTGCAAACTACATGGAAACTGGCGAGAACGGCACTAATGAGTGGTGCTGTACACTTAACTGCCTCGGCTCCCAGGTTTTGTACTTCTGCTTTGCAACGCGTGGCCTTTCAGCCACTGCCTCCCACTTTCCTCTGTGAAGGAAGAATAAACTATTTTTCCCCTCGTTAGTGCACCCCCATCACGGAATCGATGGGAGGATTTGAGGTACGAGGTTAATGTTTATACAAAGCTGAAGCCAGGTTTTACAAAACAACTTAAAAATGCGTGCAAAATTCTGTTTAATAACTTACTTCAGTTTTCATCCACCGGGGTGTAGTAGAAGAAGGGGGGGAAGAAAATGGACTTTTCAGTCGGGATTGGGTATTTTTACGCTCTTCCATTAGCATACACCTTTTAATTAGGCAAATTCTGGGTGTCACATTTGTACTTTCACTTTCAAAGGACTTTTTTCCAACTTTACCCCAGATAACCATTGCTGAGGGAGAAGAAGCCTTATTTAAGTGAAAACACATTAGTTTTGGGTGGCAGTGCACACCTCAGCCTGGTTAAGGTGAAAGCAGTGTGAAAGTAACAGAAGTGTGCGTGCTCTTCCTCTCGCGCATTGCACTTTGTTATATACAGTCCAAGTGGGCTACAATTTTGGTCAATTTCTGGTCCGTATCCCCAAGTTTGCCTCGAAAAGAGGTAAAATAATAACGCCCCCAATCGCCTGTGTTCAACCCTCTGCATGCTGTTGGTCGCGCGGGGGGCACTCGAGCCTCCTCGAGTGCTGTACTTTCGCCTCAGCACTTCTCTTTGCACACACCACTAAAGCGTCCTCCGCCTTTCAGCCTCAGGGCTCTCTAGCCCTCTATCTGGCTAATTGTCAGGGCATAAAACTGCTTTAATGGCAGGCGAAGCAGACTTCCATCTTAAGACATGAATGCTATTTAGGTTAATTGTTTCAAACCAAAGCTTCACCCACAATATTTGAGGCGTCAGGAGTTAGCATGTTCAAGATACTGACGCAGAACAACATGGTTCATTCTGCTTTCAGCTCACCTCGTGCTCGTTTTCAGTGATAATCGTTTTAGCTGACACACACTATCTGAGGGTGTGGATGTGTGTGTGTGCAGCACCCATCTTACATGGGAAAGCATAAATGTGAAAACCAAATGATTTGCCCCGGGTTTTTTCCCTTCTTTTCCTTCTAGAAAGCCTAACAGTCAAACAAATTTGTGTTAAAAACGGAGACAAAAAGTGGTCAGATTATTTCTCACAGTTGGAGGAATCTGCACATGTTAGTCGAATGTATTCTAATGCATCGTGATTGAGAGGTTAAAACAAGGCAAAATGTGATTTATGGTATATTTGCTGTGACAGATTTTCAAGTTGGCTCAGGCTCACAATCCTTGGACTAAACGTAACCAACACTGATACATTGTAGGCACTTCTGGCCTATGGTCCATTCACGAGTCTCGAATTTGCATAAAGGTCTTTCAAGCAGTCCAAATCGAAAAGCTCTGTGTGAAATACAGGTGTCACAATGCCATGATGCACATTTGATTGCATTTATGTAAGGAAGTGAGTCCAAAGTTACAAGTGAATCGCCTTTTAGGCGCAGCTTGGATTTTTCAAATGGGCTAGAGCGGAAGGGACCAACTTGGTGCTTTGAACACAATCAGGCTTGCACAGCTTCTGTGGTATCAGAGTGAGGTGCTGATTTACTTTCTTACCGGTCATTAAATTGGATTGGTTGAGCAAAAAAGAATGTTTGTAATCGTGGTTCTAAAACATAGCTCGCTGCAATGGCTTAATATGGGCATGTTGGCGGCCGACAAGGCCCTTTGGTGCATCACCGTACTCGCTACAAGCTGGACATGGATAGAAACTTCGTTTTTCTTAGGGGAGCCGTAAGACCAGTCAATCAGTCGAAGGAAGGTTCTACACCTAGGACTGCATATTGGTGCCACGTTTACCCATGGGAAAAGTTGCACTTGAGGTAGGAGGGAGGAAGAGGGAAGGAGATGACGCCTTACCCCTGTCCCACCCACTCCTCTTCAATATTCCCCTGTGACCTATTCACCAAGTGATAGACGTCAAAGTCTTTTTTTTTGGTGTCACATAACTTGATCATAACCATAGAGAACAGACATTTTCGAAGTAAAAAGAAAAGAAAGGGGGAGGTGAAAAAAGGCAGATTTTGAAAGCATACAAATCGCGAGTTAGTCAATGCTAAAAGGGGAAGGAGAATAATAATCTGAGTTGGTGATCAGTTCAACATCCTAACACGATTGTACACAAATAAATTTCCCTCATAAAACTCGCTGGGAAAGGAACAATGATTTCTATACAGCCATAATTAGCCTACAAATCCGTGAAGCACTGTTCCACCACCTACCTACAGGTCTCTTCGTACCATGTTCATGCAAGACTGACGTTTAGCTGCATTTCCTGACCTGGAGGCTACCGTGATCCCTGTGTCAACATTGTCACTGTCAGTATCACTATTTTCCTTCATCCATTTGCAAGTCTTACGTTTTCTTTCAAAAAGAGTTATGCACACCGTAGTTTACTGGTTTTTACTTGAGCTAGAGCAAATTTTATCCATAAAGTCAACGTTCAGATGAAAAGTTTTTGCCTCAAATTCCTGGAGTTAGGTAGAACTGCCACAATGTCAAATGTGGCATCATTTGTTAGTATTTGCTAAGGTTTAAATTGTTTCGTGGAAAAGTTCAAATGTACGAACTTGAGATGTTGAGTGAAAATCAGCAATCGGGCTGACACTTGAAAATTCGGCAAATTTATGGATGCGTTTTGTGAATAGGGTTGGAGTCATTCCAAAATGGAACAAAAATTGCATCCACCATGATAGCATATCTGAGTCCGCAAGTCACAAATTTGTGACGCCATGTTGTATCGCTAAGAAGTCATTTTCCTCCGATATTCCGTTAATGAACGTGTCGTTTACATGCATGTCAGAATTTAAACCAGAAGAGCTTGATAAACAACAAGAAACTAAGTAGGCACCCAAACCTGTTATTAGTAGTGAAACAGAACTCCGTGCAGGATCCACTTTGACTCTCAGTCAAGCAGACATAGAGGAGGAGCGGAAGGTCCCGATTAATTGTGGATGATGGTGGTGTGTAGGGAACTCCAGTTGGAACCGACTTTGAGCTGAGGCTGCTTCCAGAGCGTCTCAAACGCACGGAGGAGGGACGGGAGGGGGAGAGAGGAGGTGATGCAGGCGTTCCAGCACCACAAACCTCCATATTGCTCGAATCTGATGAAGCAGAACTCAAGGAATAGCCCGCTGGAGGCGAAGGATGTACCGATGCCTCAGTACCACTATTAAAGAGGGCCTCAGGCACCTCGGGTGTTGTGGTGTGATGGCGTGGACCACCCTTGAAACCGAGGATACTCGCGCTGGGCCGCTTCTGGCGTTTCGGTGCCCCGCCGGAAGCGCCGTTATTGTTGACACCCAGAGCTTGGAAACGAGGAGCTGAACTTGTGAGGGGATTTAGAATTGCTTCGCTGGGGTTGCCTATGGTTACGTATACCTTGTCACGTGGACAGTAGTCTTGCACCAAGTAGCGATCGTTCCTAAAAGAGCAGGAAACTGTGCTTGAATGTATTTTAAAGAGGAAAAAACATATCAACGGCTATCCTGATAAAACGGCTTCCTTAACTCCCAATTTGTCACTTGGTAGAGGCTAACCCTGAGAAAAGCAATCGACCTGTTACACATCGTTGATGAATGTGGTAATTATAATTAACTCCCGTTCTTTTCGTCATGCTAAAGAATGCATCTGGCGCGGTGTTACCTTATTTTGTCCCAACAGTGGCTAAAACAATGTGTTATTATTTGCTCCTTATGGATCCAATTTTGAAGCGGAAGAAGTCCCTTGAACCCCACATGAAAAGAAAGCTTGCTCTAAGCAGGCAACATACTATCAACATCAATGACTATCCCTAAAGGATAACCAAACTACAAAAACTTCAGAAAAATGTGATTTTGAATTTAGCATAGTTAACACCCACACTAACAGTGCAGTATACACACAGTGCTTCAATTCCCTTGCTTGGAGCCAGGCGTCACAAATTTGCGACATGTGTTTTTATCGCCAACGGATTTAATTAAAAGTAAAACATAAAAATACATTCCAATGTTCTTGTTTTTGTTTACAGCTGCACTTTTGTTGACTTTGGGGGACGGTGAAGTGGGTGTTGTATGAAAGTCATAAAACGCTCCGGGCTATTGTGGTAAGTACGCCTCTCTAACCCCAAAGGCAAACTGGCTAGACGTAGTTAGTTATAAAAAAACCAAAAAATATCCAAATTTTGAGCAATTTTGGATAAATCAGTGAAAGAATTTGCAATGCCCTGATAGTTTGATGACACGGGCACTAAAGCCTCCGCCGACTGCACTTCGACCCAGCGGTATGATCTCCGGATCGTGTAATAGCAGCCTCTCAACTCTTCAGAAAGACTTGAAGCGCAACCAAAGTCTCCCTCGACTTAAAGGGAGGATAGAGCACCGCTAGAAAAAAGAACTCAGAGTTCTAGTTCCTGCTTCCTCAATGCACTTGGTATTTCCTAAAAAACTACACGGACTGAAATTATAAAGCAGGTTTAAAGTTGAGACCTCCCAAGTCAACAAGCAATTAAGTTTGTAAAATATATCTACACCACATCAATAATCTGTTTTGCTCCGCTCCTGTACTTCTGTTGGGTGATATGGCCTCTGGGCAATGCCAGTAGACTCCCTCCCCCCTTCTCCCAACCCTTCTACACGTTTGTGGCAGCAAAGGCTGATCCTGATTCCAAAGGGCAAATATCCTGATTTCTGCTACCTTCAAAATGAAGTCCACCTTTGGCAAATACTCCAGGAATGCTATTAACAACTGAAACGACAAAAGCCATAGACCATCAAGAAAAATTCGTCGCGGATCCGTCCACAGTGCCCACATGAAAATTTCAAGTAAGTGTATAGCGCCCTACTAGCTGAATAGTACCCATATGGATGGAGTGGCAAGAAGAAACAGATGGGGAACCGCATTCCCATGGAACTGTGCTCAACCCCCTCATTTGTTACATGACCCTGCTTTCAGGTCAGTGGTCCTACGGCTAGAGGTAGATAGATAATAATGACCTGCACATTTCCCATCACCCAGCGCGGTTTTCACACAGGACGGAACTCTAGATCCAGTAGAAAATTGGCCAACAGAGATAAGTGACGATGTAAATATCTTCTCAGTTGCGTGTAAATTCGATGAATGGTGCGGTTAGTTCGCAAGTGCAAGTCCTTACGTTATGATGGCCCGAAAGGCTTTACTAAAAACATTTGTTTGTTTTAATTACTCGCTTGGATAACCTCGTTGCTTATTTATGCAATGCTCCGAACAGTTTAAAACCAGCCAGCCGTTGACTTCAAAGGGCTAATTTATTCAGTGCCACCGATTATTTGCACATTATGTGGTCTTTAAATCGACCCTAATTATCAAAACAAGGTTATTTATGGAGATGTTTGACTTGTATTATGCTCCCAAAAATAAAGCAATTCGTCAAATTGAGCGGTGAGCAGTAAAGCTCAAGCAGGTATAATTAAAGCGAGGCTAGTTACAGCCTAGAGAGGCACGAGACACGCCGGGAGCCCATCGATCAAACACAGGCACCCTTGCATGCTCCATGCCACAGGGCATGACGATTTCTATTTTTTCGGCGGATTTTTTGTGTAAACCCGGTAGCACATTAATTCTACTTCCCTTGCAACATCACCTAGGCATCAGAAACGGCGTCCAAGTAAAAGTACACGGTAGCGGGAGGTATACTTATTTTTCATTCTGCGGGAGGCACCCCTAATGGCTTAAATGGGATTAGTAAAAGTTGACGTGGTGTTTTAATGCTTCCGGCTATTACTGTAGCGGCCAGTACAAATTTGCGGCCTGCAATGAATTGGAAGACGCACTGTAATGCGAGCACCCCCTCTTACGACTCCAAAAATGGCCTTGAAAAGGGGTCAAAGTACACAAGTGTGGTTCACTCACTTTTTCAATTTCGTGACCATGAGGAGATCGTTGAAGAGAATGAGATAGAACGTCTCAGGTTTCTTTCTTCCCAACTTCTTGAGTAAAACTGACGCTTTTCCGTCCGAACTGGCCGATTTCAGCTCGCCCTCCTTGATTAGGCGCTTGTCACTGATAGCAATTCTCTACAAAATGGAGGATGGGAGCAATGTAGATGGCAAGATCTGATTGCATTGTAAGCCCGCTGTAGACTAGTTGGGTCGGAGAAAACGTTTACCTTCTGTCACAAATCCTAACACACTGTGGAAAGACGGGGAACAGGGTGACTCGGTGTAAATGCTCACCTATCAAGCACTCCAAATTTTCTTGTTGTTGCTGGTGATAAATCGCTCCTCCTTAAACTATGTCGTTTACATTTAAGTGGGTTAATTAAAATAAATTAAGGGTGTTGTGATTTCTATTATTTCTGCAGAAAGGTTAATTAAAAAATAAAACACGAAAAAAATATCATGAATTTGTGTTCATCTGTCTTTTGCTTTTGTACTAAAAACTGCCCTGTGGAAATGGGGTAATTTACCATCACTCGCAATTCCATTGAATGACAAAGTATAGAGGTGTGCGCCCTAGGGGCATGCAGCCTTCGATGTGGCCGCGCAATGCGCGGTCCCAACAGCCTCAAGCAAAATGTTACCATTAAAGAAGGTCAGGCCATATCAGAAAGCGCAAGCAATAGCCACATCCCCACCTTGACATTTTCTGGGAACTCCAGGGCCGAGGAGAGTGCCAGCAGTCGTGCCTTTTCGTCCATGAGCTGTTTCTCCGACTCGCTTTCCGACAGAAGCTGTGGATTTTTATTTTTTTTTCAATGAGAAAAAGAACTAAGTTAGGGGTAAAGAAACAAGCGATTATTTGGCCAATCTTGGACATTATTTTATTGCACTCCACCCCCACAATCGTGTGCATGCTATTTGTATGTAAGCCTTGTGTAATCACTTTCCCGTGTACTGATAAAGTGGTGTCCATTGCGAGATGGATGTTTTCGCGCCTGTGGGAGGATTTTTTGGACATCGGAAGACACCCCTACGCTTACCATGCCCCTTGAAATTGGTTATTTTCTGCTATTAAGAGTGGACACAAACTTTGTCCGAAAACAAAGCAGAGATTTAGGCATGAATCATTCATAAATGGGCCTGAAAATTGCCTTCTAATGGGTGGACTGAATAAGAAAGGTCAAGAGCTATCAATGCACATGTCTAAATCTGGAAGTCTTCCTTCTGTGTTACAAAAAGAAAGTCATGGAAGGAAGAAGCTTTCTCATTGTCGCATGGCTAATTGCAGGTTACCTAACTTTGTGGATCGTGTGATGAGTAACGCTGTAAAAGGGGCATCGAAGGCAGTGCCAAGACAGGGACTACGTTGTGAAAACTCACAACTACCTGGACTGGTGTCAACAAATCAAATCATCGTTGCGTATTCTCGGGTAGGATTACTTGCCTTGCCCTGTGCTGGCTTCACTCGTTGGTAATAATGGAGAAGGGACGGACGGAACCCGAACAAGACTCTACCTGGCATTTAATGTCGCCCTAACGATCGTGTCATTAGTCCCCGTTATGTGCCCCAGAGTAACAGCAGCACCACCAACACCACAATTACGTCTAAGAATTTGTTTCCGCTTTCAAGCAGAAAAAAAAACAAGTTTGCCTTTTATAGCTGTGGCAGATGCTAACACCAAGAGAATTTGAAAGGAACCTGCAAGAAATACCTGAAAATTGGGAACTAAAAGTATCAGGAGAAACGGACAGTTATCAATTGGCTTGAATGACCTAAGAGGCACAGAAAACACCGACAATTTCTAAAAAGACTATTCATTAGTATGTGGTAACCTAAGTGGGTAATCCGAAAGCGGAGCACTTCCACCAGGTAATTTGTGTAATCACTCCCATAAAGAAACTACAATCGTAGAGTTCTCTAAATTTGTGCTCTGACTGAGGACAGTATTTGACACCCATTAAGAAAGAGTTTGATTGGAAGCTCACCCGTTTGAGTTCTCTCAAGGCAATGCTAGAATTCTCCAACTGTTGTGATGTGATTTTCATTTTTCGAAGACCCTCACATCCGCCTGGCGTCATTGTCTCCGTCGAACCAGTCACTATTCTCTCTTCAGCGTCACTAGCCACTGACATTTGGAGTTTTTGAATCACCTCGACGAGCAACTTCAGCCGTGTTAACCTCTGCATTGGCAGCGCCAGAAAGGAGTCCAGTCGATTCTTTCCAACCGCCGGATGTGCATGCATTCTGGCAATAGCCTTCTGGAAGTCTTCACGACGACTATGGGAGGTAGAGGAGAAAATTATGGCAGTAAAAAGACCAGTTCAAGTTGTCACGTTTTTTTGGGGCGGTTAGTTATGAAGTTCAGTCACGTCGTACGGCCATTCTCGCATACCCTCACACTGGTTGAGTTTTTGCAAGGAAAAGTGGTAACGGTTATGCTAACTCCGTGCTGTTTACCAAAAATAGGGTCGGGACTTTGTTTAAACCGAGTCGGTCCTCCAACTCCAAAGGCTAAGACTGTGAGCTAGTTTGCATTTTTTTTCTCCCCAAGGAGGAACGAAAATCATTACTGAACGAAATTGTTTTGTTTACACAAATAATGAGGAAAAATCTGAATGAATCAGATTTTGCCCAAGAATAGGTTGCTGCTTTTTTCATTTCCTTCCAGTTGTCTTGTTTTTGAGCTGACTAGAAGAATTGCCTGGTGTTTCGTGTTTTTTTGTCTCATCAAAGCAGCATTTTGTTTTGCCCGGCGACCGCGCAGCAAAAACTCCTACTTGGCATTAATTTTCCCAAGAGGTGTCAGCTTAGTTTGTTGATTATAATTTGACTCAGCTTAATGAGAAAGGAAATATACACTGTTTGATATAACTCCACGCAACGTCCTGAGATTGTTTACATAAAATACGCTCTAAAGCACGCGGTAGGTGAGCATTAGCCTAGCTGCGATGCCGCCTTTAGTGTATCCTTAACCGGATGTGGTGTTCAGGCACATCCGCTCCACAAGCTGTTACCTCGGCTGCAAGAGGCAGCCTCTCGTCGCATCCATCGTCATGCAGCCTTTGAAGACAGCGCGGTGGCAAAGTAGGCAACCCAGAGAAGTGGTTTAAGCTATGATTAACAATTTCCCCCCCGATGTGTTACTTGAAAAGGGGACAGGGAAATCGTTTTAGATGAGGTCCGCTCTCGTTGAACCGTAGCCAAGATAAGGCCATGGACATCACACTATCCACTGCGCATAATGTACTTCCGGTCAGGCATAATTGCTTGTCCAATTTACTAGCGCCTGTAAAATTGTTCCTAATCATTCGGCCATCCTCATCCCTTAACTGTAGTTGCTGATGATCTGACTAGGAGAAGTTTCAAATAGAAAATAACTTTACTCGCCCGAATGAAACAGAGGCCGCTCTCCACACATTTCCGTAGTTGTGAATAAAAAGTACGAAACGACAACTAAGAAGACCTCTATTTAAAATTAAGTCACAAAACTCTAACGTACTTGAAGTCATGAACGTAAATAAGCATTCATTTCCCGATTGAAAGACTTACTTAAGTCGTCGATAGGCAGCAACTTGGTAGGTTTGGTTGCGAAGGTAGGTAAGATAGGGTTCGAACTGTACGCTTCCTGCATGTTTGACTATTAGATCGGAGACTTCGCTTAGAAGAGGCTTTTGTGAGGACCATCTTGCTTCCAGATCTTTGAGAAATCTAGTTTTAATGACAAAGAAAACCACACTGTATTTGACCTTCAATAGTGAAGAAGGATGGATTGCTTTCACCATACCCCTATGTAATTGTTTGATAAACGTTTATTTAGCTTTTAAGCCTAAAAGACTCTCCGTTCCCTATTCTCCTACCTCCTGTAATGGTCAATTAGTAAAGTTGTTGAGTGGATGTCTCTTGTGTAACATAAATTAGTCGTAACATTCAAATTAAATTTAATATTTAATTATGATAAATTCTCCAAGTGTGCTTCAGTAAAAGCGTCAACTACTAATTTTTATGGCTTTGGAATACATTGCTAAGTGCGAAAAATTGCCTCCTTTTTGATGTGCCTCCCTAGGAGTGGCTTCAGATTTCCCCACTGATGTTTGACGTGGCTGTTGCGATTTTTGCCATTACCTTGTGGTTATTTGAATTTAAAAAAATCCCGAAAATGCTGCTTCTTGCCTGTTGGCATGCTAAACGCTCCTGGGCAGAGATCTGGGCCTACAAGTTGCCCTAATTCTATTTAATGTGCGACTGATAAATTCAAAATACGTCTCAGGAGCACAACAGAAGTGCATGAACGTTGGCGATATCACACTGAATTGAGAATATTTGGTGGGGAGGTACTACCTGCTGCTTGCCTCACCTTTACCCTGAGGTTACACGCCTTATTTTAGAAAGTACAACGCTACCATGTAGCTCCCGATCTTAACAAAAAATAATATTTAAAAGTGCTAACACCTCCCGAGTTTTGAAAATTTACAAACTGCACGTGTGAGGTCTGGAAGGTCACCGAGAGCTGCGAAGTAAGTTAGCGTCGTTTTAAATCGCACGAAACATCACATTCAATTAAACGCAGCGTTTTAGGTCACTCCCAAATTTCCTTCCAAACGAATGGCGCGATGAGTCACTTTTGAAACCAGAAAAAGCTCCGAGTTAATTCAAGGGGGAGTCTGGAGGACGGCTTGATTTCTTCCAAGTTTGCTAGTCCAGAACAAGGCAATAAAAGTTTCAAACACTTGGAGGTTAAAGTGAAAGGCCTCGCCTTTGGTTTACAAAGACTGTGCATTCGCTAAAATTATGCGCAGATCTGAAGACAATAAACGAAGGTTTAGAGTCAAAAGCGGTCCAAATTAAAGTTACTCTTTCAATTAAAAGTGGAATGCATACTCCATTACTTTTCTTTTCATCCTTAATTTGCTTATAAAAAGGGGGAGGAAATCATCAGAGATGCAAGAAAGGTAAAAATTAATCTTTCTTCCAAGATCTCACAAAAAGGCCGACCACCAAAAATTCGAGCTTTCCCCATTCTGCAATCCTGACACAATTACTTAGAAAACGTCCTAAAGTACCGTAAAATTAGGGTCATATTTTCTTAACAATGAAATTTCTTGACTCCTTTTATTGTTTCAAATGGTATGGAGCAACTAATCAGCATAAATAGACAAAACGCACGTGTCACGTATATGTGACACTTGTAAAAACACATAACCAACCTCTCACTGGCCATACAAATGAGCAAAACATTGGAGAAGAGATGATGTTTCTCCGTCGGGCTGAGAACCGACTTGACGACTGGGGCAGCTGCAGCCTCCGTAGACATCGAAATCGACCCTGCTCTGCTATAGCCACCCGATGCGGTGGCTGCACCAGATGCTTTCCCCTCATTACCCTGCGAGGAGGCATTATCATGATCGTTTTCAGCACCACTGCTAGGCACCTCCATGCTGGTTGGTGCTGATCGAGAACAGTCGAATTCGGGTGCACTGTAGAAGTGATCGATCAGGACTTGGAGACTTCGGTAGTAGGAGGCCTCCGAAGTTATCACCTCAAACATGGCCTGGGGACGCAAAAAAATGGAAGTAATCTTGGCGATGGAGAATTTAAGCATTGAATGGAGGCTCAAGAGGCATATACTGGCGTTACTTCTTTCCACAAATTTACAAACAACCGCAGGATTTAATAATTTATAACTTCATGTTACTTATTCAGTCGAGTAATTTTGAAGGAGGGGAAATTTTTTACTGCCTTTAAGCGGTCAAAGAGCGAACAGCCGACTGAAGCGGGGCTAGGTTTAATGGCTTGATTTGCGGGAAAAAAAAGGGGGTTATCACCCCATTCCCTTATTTTTCTCTTTCAATGGGAAACTGCTAATTTTATTTCCACCGTAGAGCTGTCCTCAGACTTGCGTAAAATCACATGTCTTTTCGAGGCGAACTTTTAAGTCACCTTGCGGTGTCCAATTAATTTTTGCCTTGTAAGCCTTTTGATATTTTTCCTTTGCCTTCTACCCTCCGGAAGGGGTGTCTAGTCACCTCAAAGTCTTAAAGGTGTAAACCTAGAGCGTCTGTGGGGAAAAAATTCATCGTACCCATGGGTTGAATTAATCTCAAGGGGTTTTACTCACCTCCTGAAGTTGGATTTCATGGCGTGTTAGCGACGTGACGAGATTTCCAGACAGCACCTAGAAAAGTGGTGAGGAAGAAATAAATGGAGGCATGGAACTTTGATGTAGCATTGCAATGAATAAATAGTTAATGGGGACTATAAGCCTCCAGTGGGGGCTTGTCAGATCGCCCTCCCCCACTATTGACAATGAGGATGCAACTTCAATGCGAAGCTAGGTAAACATTTTGCTATTTACTCTGTGTAGAGGATAAATAGTGAACGTCTAGCGCCATTCAAAAGGGGTGGGGGAAAGAGGAGGAGGAGGAGGAGGTTGGTGCCACCCCACTTCTGACGTAATGACTGTTTAGAATAATTCGGTAAAGTTTGCCTTTAATCGACGCCTAACGTGGAGTTGGAAGTACGTTCACATTCCGAAAGACTTTGTTTGCCAAGACACGGCACCGAATTTGACGATTTGACGAGCCAAATTTGGTGCCTACTTGAAGGCAGCATGTAAGGGAGGGAGAGGGAGCACTAACCTACAATTTCACAGCATAAAGAGTTAAAAGTGTTTGTTCCAAAAAAACACTGGTAACTGTTGGGTAATGATAGGGAATTTTCCCAAACACATTTGTTGCTCCAGGGTATTTGAAGGGAGACTGCACCACAGGCGTTGTGGCCCTCTTCCAATTGTGAATGTCTTAACTGACACTTTGAAGAGGCAAGGAAATAGTTGGTCTACATTTTCAGTACCTAAAAAAGAAATTTGATATCTTGCGGGCGAAAGTGGGTGCCACGTGCTTTGTATGACCAGATGACAACAACTTCAGCGACTAAAAACAAGTTATTTTCCCCCAACCTTGTGTTATAAAAATGCACCATTTTGGAGTGTTTACTGACTGACCGGTTGCTGATGATGAAAAATGACTTTTGTACGCCAACATTAGGTGATGGCAACAGACATAGCCTCGGTTTCCTTGAACCAGCAGACGCATTACCCATTTCACGCTTGCAAAACACCACTCCATCTCCGGAAACTGCACTCAAGTGTGTGCGTGTGTGTATGTGTGTGGTGGAATGCGAACGAAATCTTTTTTTCCACCAGAAGGTGTTCCCTTACAATTCAAATCTCGGTACAACCCGGAGGTGTGCAAGAAAACCTTTTTATTGAGAAAAAGCAATGACTAGTAGGGAATTTACCAGAACGACCTATTTTTATGACCATAGAACAATGAATCGCACGACCTCACACCCCCATTACCACGTGACCGCCCCGTGAAGAGATCCGCACGCCTCATTTTGGTTGGGAGGGGGAGACGGGGGGAAGAGGGGGGAGAAGGGAGGGGAGGCACTGCCCAATCGTCCCCATCCCCCCTTTCCCCTAATGCTTCACTATGTGGCTACTGGCCTGCCTTAACATAAGGAAAGTTTAACAGCAAAGGTAGAACAAAGGCGTTCTTTTGTATGTTCAGTTAATGGAACGTCGTGTTACGATGCTTTTCAAAATCTGAGGTCTGCAGAAGACTTTTGAATAATACTTTGGTTTATGGAAAAGCGAATACTCAGTCTGAACTTTTGAACGCAACATAAATACTTCAACTCGTCATCTATCGTGTGATAGTTTGGAATAAAACGGAATTGTGAGACTCTGGTAATTTCCTTTTTGGAGTGTAGAGCACGAAAAAAGGAAAACAGTAATTTCCCTTTTATGCATCATGATGTTGGCTATTAAATTAAACAATGGGCTCATGTCAGGTCTGTGTCGATGCCGAAGATACCGCCAATGTGTCAAGCGCGCGGAGCGCTTTCAAGTAACAAGTTTGAATTACGTATTTTTAATCAAATTGCTGACTTTTTAAATCCAACAATTATTTTTATGAAGCATAAAATAAAGTAACGCAAAATGAACGCACATTGTAGAAATAAATTGCGATTGAGAAAAGAATTCGCAAGTGCGATTTAGTTTAGCATGCTCCTTCCATTTATAAGACCTACCCTCTAAAGTCACGAATATGTGACAGGAGTTTCCACCCACTTCGACAAAACTGCAGTGCTCTAAATAGGTGGAATGGGTCTTTAAAAAGAAAATGATTTATAGGGCATCCTTTCTAGGGAGGATAAATGCGCTTCTTGACAGTTGGACAGCACATAGACGGCAGCTGTTATGAAGCGTTTTAGATGTGGTAATCTATCCCTTCCCCCGAGACATCGGTAGCATAGGCTTTAGTGACGACAGCTTATCGCACATGGTCGGCTTTGGATATCGTTTGACAGTCGAACATAAGAGTCCACTGCAGCAAGGACACAGACGGGTCCACAAAGAGTAGATTACATTTTCTTCCACAATTCAAGCCCTTTTGTTTCATATAAGAAAGGTCCATGCCTTTTCTCCCCTCTTTGCTTACGTGAATGCATTTGATGCCAAACTTCACTTTTTCTGGCGTCAAAACACGTCCAGCACGCTCGAGTGTCGCACCATGTATGTGCGTTGGTGTGTGTTCATTTTTATTGCATATTAACGAAAGTGCATGTGACATTTTTCAGTCCTTACCTCGGGCATCTCTGACCAGGCAATCCGACAGGGCCCTGTTTTCGTGGCCAGTTGGTTGAGAATTTGATGTTTGTAGCCAACTTCCTCGCTCTCGGCCTTTCCTACTGCTGTTGCCGCGGCGGAGGCGTCTGACGCGCCGGTGGCCCCGCTGATCGACGGGACTGAGGTCTTGCGACTGGCTTTCTGCAACAAAACAGACATAATTAGGTCATCAAAACAGATTCCATCTCAGTGGTATCATGTTTTTTTAGCCTTTTAATACTCTATACAAGTGCAGACGTCTTCAAGAGAGTATTATTTGAATTCAAAGAATTCAAGTAAATTTCTTACAATAAGGAATGTTTGGTGTGTGAAACTATTTGAGGAGGAATGTGCAACGCTTATTTTCCGCCTCGACAGATGGATTTTTGTATGCCGATGTGTCGAATTTGCCTCATGTATAGCATTAGGTTGTAGCCACAGTCCAACTGTAAATGTTGGTCGTAAAAAGGGCGCAATTTTAACCATTCAACACTTCAAAAGGTACAAATAAAACCGACTCATTCTTGTAGAGCATATACGTGGTGGTATGAAGATTGTAAATTTCACCATTCACATTCACCAGTTAGGTTAGCATATTTCGGAACGGAGGATTTTAATTTTCTAAACACGAAATGACGTATTCGCAGGAAGTTTACAAGAAATCAAGTTGCTTGAGCATGCGACATTTTGAGCCAGAAACAGCTCAGCCTAACCCAAATAAATAAGTTATGTGCTTTTGAAGCGACCGGTCATTCAAAAAAGTCAATTAGGAAAGATGGCTTTAGTTACCGAGTCACCAAAATACTTCCTAATAAACTACTTACTATGCCACTTTAATGAGTCGGCATTGCGGTTGTTTGATCAGGAGGCGTTTCTTCGAGGGGAGGAGGGGGGCAAGGGAGGATAAAGTGCTTTTTGAACTCACTTTTAATGCACACATAAATTTCAAATTTAGCCTGCACTTGGGTCATAATTCGCCACCTGAATTCGCACCCAGCATCTAGCCCACCAATGTAGGTTGTAAACTTCCTTTGCGTTTTAATGACATCGCGACGAACACATTTTGGGGCCTTGACCTCAGGTTAAATGTTTTACCACTAATACCTATTTAGGCGACCCCAAGCTAACCGCCGGCAAAGTTCGATTGGAACACCTACCTATCTTCATCCTATAAAGACGTAATTTTACGGAGCACTGAAACGCTACATCACCCTTAAAAGCAGGAAAATTAGCTTTAAGTTCATTTGTAAAAAACCTTTCAATCGGTTAACAGACTTTGCGACAGCTTCACCAAACTGCAAACAAATTTACAATTATACTCCATAATAGCAAACACTTTTGGCCTGGATCACAAACGTTGATTTGAGACCCAATTTTTAAAGTCACTCTTATGCACCTAATGAGAACGTATTCTAGAGTACGAAGCCGGGCTACCATCGCAGGGGTAGCTCTGGCTGAACAGCCAAGGCGGCCATCTGGTGGAATCAGGCACGGGCTTTGAGTCGGCGTGTAGGCTAGAATAGCCGGCGTCAAATCCTTCCACCTAATTCGTCCTGGTATTAATAGAATACCAATACGCACGCCTGAATGCTACTTTTGCAGACATTTGTTGCTTCAGCATGAAGAAAGTACCTCTGCTCTGACTGATGGAAAGACACTGGTTTTGGAGGAAAGCATTAATAGGAAATGCCAACGCTTTCAATGGTGCATTAAAAACTTTGAGGGAATGGTTTGTTAATAATTTTTTATGTCTTATTTTCCATGAAAATGGAAGCCAGCACTAACTCATCCTTGCATCACGAAATAGCAAGGGTTAGTGCAACCCTCTGAATAATTTATGACAATAAAATTCTTCTATAACACGAAATACTACCGAATTGCTGTTGTACTCTTAAAAAAGTGAATCTAATAAAAAATTAGTGCTTTCGCAAGGCTTTTACAAGTTGGTTTATTTTTTGCCTATGGCGAAAACTCACTCCGATTGCTCCAGCCCCCAAGACTTGGGCTTCCTTCTGATCCTTCTTGGAGGCCTCCTCGATCACCACGCCGGGGACTAAAGTAGAGCCAAAAGCAGAACTTTGAAGGGATATGCATAGTCGTCGCGTAAAATGTAATGGTTCGAGTTTTGGGCCTACGATCTCCAGAAATCGACAAATTTTTGTGCAGGAAGTGGAGATTTTTAACCTCCCAGTAGGGTAGTCAGCTTAAAATGCCCTTGACCATCGTGAGTGGCATAGGCCGGCACCTACATGAGCCACTTATACTACCCTCAGCAAAATTGTCATTCAAGAAAGGATATCCGAGACGCTCCCTCCTCAATGTGTTTGCCCACTGCTTGAGCAGGTTGTTTTAAGGTGAGGGTGCTAAGCAGAATTAAGACACACATTTCATTTACTTAATCATGTCTACAGGAAGGATTTCTTCAAGGCTTATTATAGATGTGTCACAGTGAGGATGGATGCAGAAGCAATTTGATTGATTAAAAAGAATTACCATTCTGACAGCAAAACACCTTAATTGTATTTCAGGCTTCAATGTTCATAAACTTACATGAAGAAATTCCTAAGACAAGAATACAACCCTCTATTTCTTTCCTTAAGGCTGGTTACCCTAAGCCGTTGAATTTGGCACTTGAAATTATAGTAATAGGCAACGACTCACTGTCAATTGCAGGTCTCTGAGAGATTGTAAGATCGCCAAAGAAATTGTTGAGGTCGTTTGAAAGAAGGGTGGCTTTTGTTGCCTCTTCAAACATCTTCGTAAGGGAAGCCACATCAAGCTGCTCAAGCGATCCATCGAAGAAGATAGAGACTGGTGATTCTGAGGGGTCATTGGCCTTTGCCTTAAGAGATTTAACGTGTCTTTTAAAATATGAACAAGACTTGTTGATTAGTTAAAATAACAAAAAAGTGACCTTTCACGTTACCAATACCGTTTAACAATAGTCAGGCGCCTTGAGTCTCACTTTTAAACTTCAAAATACCTTCCTTGTAGCATTTACCTTGTTCTAGTGGATAAAATTTACTGGACGACGTTCTATTATATCAAAGTAAATTCAGTCAGCCTTATTTTATTCCCCCCCCCCCTCTACCCCAGCGATAGGCGATTAATGCACTCCAATCGAAAGAAGAACTGCATTTTGAGAAATGGGACAATTTTGAAGGCACACTGGCGGAGCGGCAACAAGTGCACCCCACAAAGCTGCAGACATTGTTAGACTGAAAATTTACCCGCGGGACAAAAGTGTGCCTTAATCTGAACCCATGTCAATACACCTATATAATACTCCGGGCGATACGCGGTAGCTTCATTTATTTTTTCTAGTAGAGTGGGGAAAATATATTTATTTATTTTTTAGCCATCAGTCAAATTTTGGCGTAAATACCTCGTAACCTGCCATTTATAAAAAATAAGGCAAACTTGAAAGCGATGAGTTATGCTTTGCTTTGCTTAACATTCAGCACTTTAGACGGTTGGAACTTGGCACCCTCTGCTTCACCTCTCCTCCACTTCAATAGTAAAGTACTATTTGAGTTGAAAGGCCATTTTAGCCAGTCGGATCTGGCAAGGTAGCACCTCGCAAAGGCAAAAATCAATCTGTGCTTCCCTGACGCAAACCCATACTGCCCTATTTGAACAGATCCATTCATCTTCAATAGAAAAAAAAGAAAAAGAAGCAAGGTATGACATTAATGCGTTAGAACGTCCCTGACACATGGACAGTTGTGCGGACAGGGTTATTTTATACCTTCGCAAATATGGGCGTTGGAAAGAGCATAGTCACTTTCACTCGAGTTGCAAAACCGCGCTATGCTTTTGGGCTGGTGGTGGGTAGGGCATTGCAACTCCGAGATGTGAATACAATCATAAATATTTTAATTAACTCACAGCGCAAATTTTAAGCATTTTGTGCCACATTAGCTAAGGAACTTGATTTAAATTCTTCCGAAGTTTGAGCCTAATGAAGGAAATGTTATGCGCGCTCAAATGGTACCACCTGTGTAGTTGGCATGACAAGCGTGACAGGGAGGAGTACCTGTCACCCATTTGTAGGTCAAAATGTGTAACAAATACATAACGAACAAAGCCGTTTATTTTTGGTTATATTAGTAACTCTGCACGGTGCAAAACCATCAAATGAGTCATAAACGTTTTGTTTATCACCCACGGACCAGAAAACAATAAATAGGCGACGTACGTGCTGACCGATCATGCCGTAGCCCTGATACAGCGGCAACCCATCAAACAGGGAGGGAAATCCCGTTCCTCTCAAAGTTGTAGTTGTCGTTGTTGTGGTCTTACCGTTCTCCGAGGTGTACTGGTCGACAACCGTTGTCGAGCCGTCGGCGAGAGGAGTTCTGGTGATACCAAGTCGAGTTGCAAATTGACGTTCGCACTCCTAAAAGCAATAATTAGGGTGCTCAGCGATAACCATGTGGTCTGAACGGAGGAAATTAGAGCTGTTTTTTTGAGGCTTAGACATTTAAGGAATTTTTTCCTCTGGATCGAAGTGCATAAAAGTTATATGTTGGACATTGAAAAAGGAACCCTTGGCAGTGCTTTGCGGAAATGAAGTAAGGCTCCAGAACCCAGCAATAACTAAAAACTGTTTTACTCAAAAAAAATTAATAATCGACAAAGAAAGAAGATAATTATTTTGCAAGGAAAAGTGGCTAGGTCAAAAATAAAGAAGCTAGGACTAGTTGTTCTAGAATGGAACCTGAAGGTATGCGCACACTTAATCTGACAATTTATGACAACCAAATAGCTGCCAAGTGAGGATATTTTTACAGAGCCAAATATGGGAACGGTTTACTTCTATTCATGAAATCTCACATCTCGAGGGTACTTGTCCTAGATTCCCATGTTGTCCTCAAGAGGGGGCGCGTCTGCTTAGGTACAATTTGCTCTAGGTTAAATGGGTGAGTTGAAAGTAACATCGAATTACGCTTTTTTCGAGTCTATAGACAAGTATACAATGGGAGTCAAATGTACATTTTATCATACCATCCTTATTGGGAGAAAAGTATCAATAGTCGCTTGACAGATGGGCCGCGTCAAAATGTACCAATCCTGTCTGTCAACTATTCATGAGTCTCAATGTGATCGCCAAAACGGCATTTGAGGAGTGAAGTCAATCTGAATATTTTAAAAGGGGCCTAATCCTAAGTGGATTTTTAAAATTACGCCATAAAACCTTTATAAAATCGTCAATCCATCAAAAAATGTGTTAAAAGCAGCTAAGGGAAGTAATTACACGGTTGCAAGTTTTATGCTTCTTCATCTTTTGTGCACAAAAGTTGACAAATGGGGCAGTTCCAACGTCTCCGTGCATTACCTCGGCCGCTTTTTTACCCCTTCGACTACCCTCTGCGATCAGACCTTGATGTTATCCCTGTAAATTTGAATTTGTTTTTGGGAGGGAATCAAATAGTGGCTTTGCAAGTCGCCCGTGGTTTAATCCACTTCCGAAACAGGTGTTAGGAGATGTTAAGTAAAATCTGACTGGAGAGTAAGCGTGAAGGATGGTGGCATGGTTTATGGCTATGGGGACTGACGGTGTCGTTAACTCAATTTATGTCTTGTTCAGGCGTACCGCAGGCACATCCCCAAACTTGTCACGTGCATCAAGTTGGCCCAGGCAAGTTCCTAAATGTATCGTTATCACGTCCGAGTCAGTGATTTGTGATTAGGTCACGCCATCATCCAAAAACTAGCCCCCAAATTTCTAACAGTCTGATGAGATTAAAAGATTTCACTCACTCGCAGGGCGGTCATTGCGGCGGAGTCTTCGTTGGATAAACTAAAAGACGAGAGCAATTTTAAATTTTAGTGGCAAATAAGCAAAGGAGGAATAAAGAAATAGGACAATCCGGATGGGCGAATTGGGACTTTCATTTCGAAGCATCTGACGGTCAAGGAAGGGATAAGTCCGGACAAAGAAGCTCTTGATCAGGGCTCAACACGCTGGGCAACAACTTACTCTAAGCTGCTGTCCTCGAGATGACCTCGTGCAAACTTTTCAATTGAGTCGCCTTGAAATGGAACTATTCCAGTACGCTTGAGGTGATCTAAAAGTTTTTTTTTTCAGTTAAAATTTATGGAGTAAGAAAGAAACAAAGAAGGATGTTAAATTTATGCATGCACATTCCAAGGGAACAAATGTCAAATGACGTACGTGAGACGCTAAAAATGAACAGAAAAAAAGGATCTAAATAAAGTACAGGACGAAAATGATTTTTTTTCCTCCACTTGTCAGCTACTTTGTGCATCCAGGTGGGGATGTAAAAACCTTAAGGTGCGAGCCCTAGAGGCGTCTGATAGGCTGACAAGTCTGTTTGTGAGTGTGAGGAATTTATGTGGATTTACTTTTTACTGTCCACCTTCGTGTGTCGAGAGGCGAATACCGCGGAGACTGAGGTTGTAACACGCTTTCGAACTGTTTTTGTAGTGGTTTTTGCTTGCGAGGCCCCCTCCGCTAAATCCTTATCGCCTGATTTGCCGTCCGTGTGAACCTGAACACAAATTATGCGCTTATCGTCTCTGAAAGGCAAACTCGAAAATGAACTTATACCAAATCTGACCTCCCAAAAGTAAAATGTAAATCGAGTGGAAATATGCAAATGAATTTTCCTGACCAATGATTCACGACCTTTGTGAATATATTTTAACCCCCGTTTAGCAGTGACATGACCCTATCATTCAAATCAGCTGATTATTTGATTATGTGAGCTCGATGCTTTGAAAGACCTTACCACAATTTGGCCAAAACATTCCGATCGACGAATCCCCTCCTTAAAAAACACTAATGCTGAGTCTCGAAGGTACCACAGTCGTGTTCGGTGGGTTTTAACGGTAACGTTTAGCTAAAGTTTACTTCACTGGAGAAAGTGTGAGCTTTAGACAGACATTTAAAGCATTTCCTAAGCCATTTGCTTTCAAATACTGCTTCAGTATCTTCTGGGTTCACATAACAAAATAGGAGGTAAACATTTTTTTGTAAAAAAAGAAGCGCCCAGTTTTTCTCTTCTTTTTGAAAATTATTCAATCGGTTCCTACTACGGTAGCGCAACCATTTGTGGCATGTTAGGACAATGGACTATCTCGATGATGGTGGTAGACTTTCCTCTGGGACCATAGTAACGAAGGCGGTGGACATTTTTGGTTTTTATCCCTCCATAAGCCAACGGTGCTAAAATTGGGTAACGTGATTCGTGAACAAATAGCTTGTCTGGACTATCTAAACATGAACAAATAGGCATGGTCAAGGTAAGGAGACTTTGAAGCAGTCTCTCCTCGGCAAAGCTGAGTCGTCACGGGAGTCGTAAGAGGCCAAAGCGACGTGGAAGGACACGTATTAACAACTCTCGCATGACCTGAAGGCTACGCCACCAAGATGGGGCGGTACGCAATACGGGCACTGATACGCCTACGCAATTCAAGACACGGTGAAACGAAATACCAAATTACTACACTCCCGTAAAGGTTTTAAATATCAAGCTCGAAGAATTTTCATTTCAGTTTATTTTTGAAAAAAGGCAAGACAGAAATTACTTGGCGTTTTATACCTATCAAAGCGCCATCCTTGAAGATTACCATGAGAAAAAGAACGCAATGATTCAGGATAGTAAAAAGGCAAGTTTTTTCTCTCCCCTTCCACGAAGAAACAGCAAATGTTGTGACGATTTGACACGTTTCAATAATTACCTTGTAAACCTGTGCTATATTGCACACCGAAAGCAAATCTGCCCTTTCGTTGAGAATTTTCCTCCTTTTTAATAATCCCTTTTACAGGAACATATTCACTCTGGGATTCAAGTCAGAATTGATGCCCTTCCAAGTATGAATGTGGTCGGAATAGTTTGGCTCACCGAAGCAGAAAAATAACCTATTGCATTCCATCTTTTGTTTTGGAAAGTCATGAACAATTTGCGAGTTAAAAAAGCTTTCAGGTTACGCTAAATGGATTTTTTTCTCTTCTATAAACTGAGTTATTAATTTAACAGTGTTTGTGTGGAGAAGATAGCAGCTTTTACGATAGAGCCATTCTCACCACACTTGACTTTTCTACTTTGAAGATAAAATTAAGCTATTTCATGGAAGAACTCAAATACTTACTTCAACAACTTCTGATGTCTGCGTTTGAGGTTTCATAAATGTGACCTGGGTTATATTTCGAGGCTGGGTAGGATTTCCCTCATCTCCGGAGACATGGGTCAAACGGACGATCCCTGGGCCTCCAGTGGTCTGCAGAGCACCCTCCTCAGCCACACTTGGAAGAGCTGGAGTTTCAGCAAATAATTTCGCGCCCTCAGGAAGTACGACATCGCCTTCTGGGACGCCAGAGGCTGTGATTGTGCCTCCTGGAGCGACCACACAGACCCTTCGAACCGTAGTGGTGGTTCGTAGGGTCGTAGTGGTCGTGGTTTTGAGCTTCTTCACTCGGCCGTTGGAATCCGTGATTGTGGAGGTGGTGGTAGTGGTGTTCACAATCTCTGTTGGTGGAGACTGTGAAATAATGCAGGAGGAGAGAACGCCTTCCACTAGAAACAGAATCGTTAGGATAACTTCGAACTGCATTGATTTATTGATTTTATCGGAGATGAGTCATCGAGTCGGTGTGAGTACAAATGGTGAGACACTGGTAGCAAGTTTTAGCACTCTAGTCGTCGGACATGTCCTACAGGTTTTTGAAATCCTAAAATCTGACATTTTAAAGGTAGTTTTAATTCATTCACAATCGTTACTCCTCTGTTTTTTTTTCTCATTTTTAACCATGGAGAACTTGTGAACATTTATAGCAAAGGTATTTTGTTCATTTTTTCCCTTTAGTATTTCTGTTGACTGTCCACCAGATCGGTTGGAATGGCGTTTTCCTCGCATCCGTGCATGTTATGATGCCTTCGGAGGAGACTGAGACTCGGGAAGTTAATTATAAATCGGTGAGTGCATAATGGCATTAGTCCAAATAGCCCTTTGATCCCTGATAAAGAAGTCGGGTTTTATGCTTTATTTCAAATGCTTCCTTATTCTATGTGTAAACACGTAAGAAAAGACCACTTTAATTTGATTGTGTGACCTATGAGAAGGTCCAAATCCAGGCTGAAATGCGTCTACAACAATGTTTGTAGTTGTAATTTTAACACACGATTGCTTTTTTTTTAGCAAAAGAAATTTGTTCGTTTTTGAGATTATATCACCATAAGATGCTAAGATGCCATTTACTTCCTCTCTGGATTCAATCTTATGCTTGATAATTATTGGTTGAAAGACAGTAGGTTGTCCAGGTCTCATGTCAACTACTTTTAAGTACAAATTTGTTTTGTTAGTTACCTTATCAATAAAAAGGATCACAGAAGAGAAACCCATTTCTAATTTTCATTCACATAGAAAAAGGTTCTCTAAGTTTATTACCTCCTGCATCTTCTCTGCAGTCATGCCTTGTACCAAACGACAAAGCCCTCTCCGTGGTTTTTTTTCAGGACCTGCCACTACTACCTGTCAATAACCACTTAGGTGGGCATACTATATATGGTACAGAAGAGGGCTTCATCACTTAAGTGGGTCTAACAACCTATCAGGGCAACTTGACTACGTCTTCACGATTTTACTTAGGCAAGAAATTTTGCTGGCTAGCTGTCACACAAGTAGATAGCCCATTTTTGACCTCTTCATCTTCTCGATGCAAATACGTAATTATGCAAAGCAATTACCAGACGACAGTGCGGACAACAACGATTATGCAGTGACTCCAGCGAAATAGCTGTATGTGTTACTGAAATGATTGTCTTTAGTGTAGTTTTATGCCTTCCAATGAACTGAGTATCCAGTAGACATCTATGGGGTGGCATATTTTTCATAGGAAGTAAGCTGAAGACCCTCCTACCTTACTGAAGTTAACGTCACTTGATTTAACTCCACGTAAAATTACAGCTAGTAATTTGGTTTTGCCCTTTCAAATCAACGTGACAAATAATCATGTCGAAGTGAAAGAAGTTGTGGTGGTTGCGATAACCTCGTTGCAGTCCTAAATGGGCTGGCATGACGACTGTGCATCTAGGCTTGGGAAGGACATTTTGGGGTTTAATGAAAAAGTCCTAATTTCTGGTAATATGAAACACAGAGGAGGGGAAAAGGGGGAAGAATGCACTTACAGTTCAGAGGATCAATGTAACACGTCTGTTCCTTGAACAAAAGCTAAAAATACTACAAGTAGTCTGTTGGGGAAAAATCCGTTTCGCTTATTAACCTTCTTCCTGCTGCTGCTGCTGCTGCTACTGTTGCTACTAGTACTTCCTCTGTAGCAAACAAGAAAAGAGGTAATAGGCCAAGCGGACCGTCAAAATGAGAGGTAGACAGATAGTCAGGAGGGCAGGAAAAGGGGTACACAGACATGCATGGGTGGATGGGCGGTATTAGTGATTCTGACACTAATCACCAATCAAAATGGGAAATTAAACATGACCTGTTTCTTTGCCAAGCGTGGGGCTTTCTATATGGCCGATCAAGGTAGGTTAATTCATATTGAATAGGTGAGGGAGAAGTTTTAGAGCCTCCTCTCGGGAAAATGAACCAGAGGCGACTTGGGGTGTTTTACCAAGAATAATATATGAGTGGAGCCGGAAATAGCTGATTAAGCTGTCTCAAAAACATGTTTTGATTTAAACGACGTAGACTGCCAAACCTCGAACTCCTTTCCCACACTATCCAGTGATTGCTGATAGTTGGTTACTTAGAGAGTTATGATTTATGTGAATGGAAGAGCAACGCATGTGGTCCTCTCGAAAGCCGTATCAGAAGATGACAGTTCTATTTACCTGTTTTCAGCAAATTCTATGAAAGAAATTGTGCTTTATTTAACAATAACCATCCAACCAGTCCTCTATTTGGCTTTTAAAAGGTTCGTATCATTGTTATGGGAACAAATTCTACCATTCGAAACACTTACCTCCAGGGATGCCTGTTGGTGAATCGTAGAGCTGAAGGGTCTTACATTCTTCGGGTTGTGGTGTACTTTCTGCAGCTTCTACTGGTGATGCCATTTTTAAACCAGTTTCTGGAACAAAATAAGTAGCATGAGAGAAATGCATTGTATCGCTTGTTTCACGCAAACCAAATGTCAGATTTAAACATCTTGAAAGGGTTATTTGGTTTTTGGTATGCTTTAATGCTAAGCATGGGATCCTAAAATTTTGGCTTTTATACTTATTTCCTTCCGAGTCACCTAATTTTGGTATTTCGCAGTTTAGTGTTTGGGAGAAAAGAGAATCACCCAGGCGGCTTTATCGTTGCCACATTTAACCGCTCTTTTTTCCCACCTTATCTGATTGTGCTCAATTAAATTCATTTAATTGCTTTGCGTCGTCTTTGATCCTTTGTTTCATCATTTGAAACAAAAAAAAACGAATATTTGAAAGATGTGTCTAACTGAGTGTCTCCCGTAAAGTAGAGGTCCTTGCAAAACAGTGAACTCAATTTTTAACTGCTTTTCATTAATAGGATGACCGTCCTCTGATTCGTGATCTTTCCAAAGGGTTGAAGGTAGACCAAACAACTGATGCCAAGTATTACCGATTTATGGAGGGGCTAATTCAACACCCCCTTTTTTTTCGACGCAAGCATAAAATTCTGCCCCACCACCCAGGTAGCACAGGACCTGGTCATAAAGCCCATCCTCCATTTTGCAAATAATTTATGGGAAAGGATACACCTTTGAGGCATTGTGATAAGTAGTAAAGACGGCTGGATTTTTTAATGAAAAAGAGTGAAGGAAGACCATATTTCCTTACAGATACGGATGTCCCAAGTCTGTTGAGAAGGCCTTTTCGACCGCCTTGAAGTCGACCTACTTAGCTGATTAAAGTTTATGTGAGGGCTTTAATTCTGATTAAAGAACTTGTTAATGACTAGCTTGAAATTATCTCCAAGATGTTACTAGTCTGTTTAGTTATTATTATTTAAATGACGCTCTGGGAAGCATGGGTTTTTTTGCCTTCTGATGTAGCAGATTAACCAAACCTACCTTCACCCAAGAGTTCAGCTTATCCGATGAGGTTTTATCGGTGTCTTTCCACAACAAATGTTTTTCTTCTGTTTCTTTCTTTTAATGTCCATGTCTCGGCAGTGGAAAGCATGCAACTGTTGTCGTCTGAACTGATTTTACAAAAAGCAAAACCTTAAACGCCTGACTGACCGACTCGTCTGTCATGGGCCGTGGACGGCATTCATCTCACTTCCTACCACCTTGGATGGGCAGTCACCGGCCTACCACGACTCATATCAATCTACACCAAAATATTTCAAATGTTAGGCTCAAATTAGTCTGTCGTTTAAAACTCTTGGGAACATTGCATCTTGGAGGGGGAGAACAGGTGTGGTTTTAAAGGAACAATTCTCTTCGTGCTATTCATTTTTTTCACTATTTCGGATATCGCAACGCCGAAACCGTAACTGGACAGGCATTAAGCTGCTACCTTTACAAAAATTCTCCATCATCTAATGATCTAACTATAATTTTTTTTTTCAGACAGCAAGTATTCGTATCTTACATATGTGTAGAGGGTGTTATGTATTGTCTTACGTCTGTGTCATTTGAGGGGGCTTGTTCTAAAGCCTTTTCTATTCCGAATGCATTTTTCCTTTGTGGGGTAAAAAGGCGTTCGGTCAGGAGTTTTTTGACTCCACAATGTGGATCCATTCGTGGTGGAAAAGTACTTTAGTACTGTGCCTTTCACGAACCGAACTTTCTAGATGAAGGACTGGAAGGGCATCAGTTACAGGCGCCGTGATGGAAGTTGATACAAGGTTAAAAGTACCCCCCCCCCTCCCGCCCGTATTGTGTGTACAAAGTAGCCTCTCGAAACGGTGTGGCTTGCTGTCATTGTCACGTGATGATGGATTTGTCACAGTGAAAAGATAGCCTCCACTAAGTGCCCTTAAAACACTCCCCTTCACATTGACAACAAAAAAGCGAAAAAGTCAAAACACGACCTCTTTTCACCCTCCTTTTCATCAATAAAGTTGTCAGATTCAATTTCCTGAGTTTAAATAAGTAGTTACGATGTGCAAATGTTTTTTTTTCGGTGTTCAACTTTAAACTTGATATGTTGGGCAGATTTTACCCAGCAGATAGGGCCAAACGCTAGGCTGACAACTTGACACGTAAAATTTGTGTACCTCTCTTGTTTTAACCAAAGCATTTTGGGAGAGGCGATACGATACCACAGGCACCCTCTCCCATGCTCGCAAACGGGCTGTGCGTCAAGCGTGATCCCTCAGCGCAGTGTCTAAGACAGCCTTACTGACTTGGATTTGCTTGCTGACAAAGTAACGGAACAAGTCCTTATCTTCGATTTCTCTTGCTTAAAGTAGTAAAGGTTTAAGGCGCTTTGAAAATTCATCATAAATGAATGTGATGAATTATTTGTTTGCTTGGCTGTCTAAAAATGCTTACCAATGCTAGAGAAGAAACCAATCTACTAAAATCCGTGGTACTTTCAGTAGTGTGCACGGACCACCAAATATGGTGCTTCTTTCTGTGAAATTATCATAGAAAAGGGCGAAAAAAGACTATATGCATATACAAATCCACTGAGGTAAGGAGTTGAGAGAAGAAATACAAGCATCACCAGTGTCCCCTGTTTTTATTGCTATTGCTGGTAAAAATAAACACAAGGCGCTGGCGAATGAGGCTGCCAACACCTTTAGAATGTAGAGTGCATTTCCTTCCACCTTCATCTTGCCTTTTTTCATCCATTGTGCAATACTACGCATCATGTGCCTACACAACCCTTACTAGTCTTAAATGTTATTGACACGTCTGACTAGCATTCGGAAACAGTGTTTGTAAATCAGGTAAATGGTCACTGCTACTGCAATCTAATCTCTTTTAAATTGGACAGCGTAATGGCAAGAGTCAATGATCCTCATTATTCATCAAGAGTTATGTAGTTTAGTGTAAACTATTGCCCATTTGACACACTTGGCTCGTAAAACGTTAAGCATGAACCGTTTCAGGCGTTAAAAGGGTAACATAAGGTGACATTAAACACAAGGCAGCGACATGATTACATCAGATTCGTCCCCTTAATGCTAGTAAACGCCTGTGTATAAACGTGTGAATGGTGAATTTCTCAATGTGCAATCGGGGTGCTGTGTGGGGGCATCCACCTGACTGACTTGGTGTTGGCTGCTGAGGCAGTTCAAGCCAACCACACTCATAATTATGTATGACTGAACATTAGTCGAAATGCCAAACTGCATCGTGCCACATAGAAGTCATTTTGGCTGGCTAAATAGTCTTGGATTTGACTATACCTTCATCGTTTTTTTCGCTAAAATAAAAGCCCACAAATTGTGTCTTGTGTTATGATTTTAGCAAGAGAAGTTGCAGTGAATTTTAAGTGCCTGCAACCAATCAGGACAATCAATTTTCATCTTACAAATTCCAAGTCACCTTTGGATAGATGTAAAAAAGTTACAAGGAGTGGAAGGTCATTGTCTATCCAAAAATTCCGTTATTTCGAGGGGCCAGAGAAGTGAAAATTCCTTGTTCAGAATTAAAAACACTCCAATGTCTTTTCTACTCCCCGATTAGATTATCTGGCATATTCGTACGTCCCTTCTTTATGCTATTAAAGCGAATTAGCCTCAAGGGCGAATTTTCATTTCCCTCCCGAGGTGGTCTCGCCTAATCTCTGTTAAGTTAAACCTCTCCTGCTGTATTTAATTCAGTAACTGTGCACTCTTTCCATATCGTACAAAGGAAAATTATTTTGGCGCTAAACCGCTTTTTGGAGAGAATGTTATTTGATATTTTGGGCCGGATCACTAAACCGCCTCCACCTCAAGCTCTCAAAACGTGCCCTTAAGGCCGCTTCAAAATTAAACACCGCAGCAAGAATAAAAGCTAGCTTTACATCCAATTTGGGCGGCATTTTGGTGACAAATAATTTAATTTCACGAAATCCAGATCACTACCGAAATGTTCCCAACTTTCTTTTCCGCAAATCTCTTAATCACAGAACAAAGTTTCGGGTGTCACTTGAGTTGACATTTGACAACGTACTTGCCATGCAATTGGTCTTTTAGGGTGAAATGCCAGAGATGCCATTTCTTTCTTTGAAGCACAGGTGTGATCACAGTGATAGACCTCAGCCAGTCTACATTGCCCTCATTTATTTATGATAATGTGGGAACGAATCTGTGTACCACCTTCAGCAAATTCTGCAGCAAGTTAGATTTCCTACTTCACAAATATTTTCAATGCCACCTCCCTTGTTGTTTAGCCTTAAATGAGAATTAGATAGGCACGTATTCCAAGCCTTGACCCCAGGAGCACGAGCTGAATCAACGACGGCATCCTAACATCAAAACAGCCGCTTTGTGTAAGTTGGTGAGATGTAGCATGTGGGGATAAAAGTTCACGAAATTGCTTGGGCGCTTCGCAACATGATATGAACACACACATACACACACACACCGCATAAAATGCACCATCAACTGGGAGTGCGTAATTTGAAACGGCTAATTCGCTACACCGTGTGGCGAGTGAGGAAATTGGCAACACACCTGCCTGGGTTATTAGATTAAGGAGGAAAGGACTGCAAGCTTCTTCGTTCTTCTGTGGTAACTAATGCACCTGATAAGAAATTTAATGCACTATTCTTCCCTGTTCAGAGAGGCATTGCGGTGGGAAGCTGTTGTGCGGAAGTGACGCGTGTTTTTATACCTTGGCGGCGGAGACAACTCGTGTCAAAGGGTGTCATGTAAGTAACTCAGACCTCCTGCATGGGAGGTCAAAGGCGGTGCAGTGTACTACTACCACACATGCAATGTCGATGGCCGATAAAAATACAAGGTGATAAAGTTTTAGCCTTGGAAAAGGCATTATTTTATTAAAAAATCGACTGTAAAAGGAATAATTTTCACTAAAAAACATTAGATTACAACTAAAGAAGTTAGACGTATGTTATGGTTTTAAGAAAAGAAGTTTATAAACATGGTAGAACTTGATTCTGACGATTTCTATGCTAATTTTTTTGAATTTGATTAGACACAATACTCCTAATCTCAAGGACTAATTTATGGTTAGTTAGTACATAGTCTGTCCAAAATATGAGCATTGAGTAATGAAAGTATTTTAATAGACACGTCCCTATCATGGCATAAAGTAAATAATTTGATTTTTTTTGATCCATGGAACATAAGAACCACTGCCACGGTGTAAAATGCTTAAAACTGCAATAGTAGTGGAGCTTAAAGTTTTTTTAAAGATTAATTACGGTCAGCATTTAACCAACAAGGCAATCTAAGGCGTTGCTAAGGCGTTGCATGATTTTACAAAAGTGTGATTTGAGGGCATAAATGCTTAACCTTCGAACGCTTGAGATTGTAAACCCATGTAACTGTTTTAAAATCCAGTGTCAAAAGGCCTGTTGTTCAGTGTCTGATTATTAACCAATGATATTAAAAATGAGTTAAATAAGACAACTACTTTGCGCCCAAAAAAACAAAATTTTTACGATTCATTCGAAAAACTTAAAAAATTTCCAGCACAATTTTAAGGGTATTTCTATCACTGGTGACCGTCTCTGCAGGTGAAAAGATAAATGACGCCAGAGCGCCGCACGTTTACTCACCCCAGCCTCGATTTCCTGTTCCCACTAAAACCAAGGTCGTATCCCAATAAATACGTGCGATGCGTACAAACAACGAAATATTTAACGTATCCTCAGAGCATTTAAATGCTAGATTTGCTATATACCAGTACATCAATGTATTTTATTTGTTTTTGTGCACTGTCCACGCTACTTTTAATTTTACAGACTAAATTCCTGAAGCAGTCCATTTAACAGTTTTAATAAAAATCATTACTACTTCCTTTTTGTTAGATCTTAAGGTATTCTTAAGACAAATTTATTTGTGGAGTAAAAAGTGTAGCGTCCCGAGGCTCCCCTTAAGGTAAAAGAGGGCGCAGTACTAGGGCAGAATATATATATTCCGGGAGCAGAGGACTTGGGGGCTGTTGGCACGGCCCGGAGGCCGACCAACCGGCTAGAACAAGATGGCCACCCAAGTGACCTAAACCGGCAGTTCAAACAAACAAAGTATTACAAAAAGGTTTAATTTATTATTAATATTGTGATGAGGATCTTCGATACCAGTGTAATATTTGTGTTGTTGAAACATACTGTGGGAGGCGAGTATCAAGAATACAATTTAAGCCCAACCTTTAACAAAGAAAATTGAATTTGTGAGACTGAGACACCCTCGTTGTAGATGTAATACTTTGTTTGTTCGAACTGCCGGTTTCGATCACGTGGGTGGCTATATTGTACAAGCCGGTTGGCCGGTGTTTGGGCCGCGCCAACAGCCCCCAAGCCCTCTGTTTCTAAAATATATATTCTGCCCCAGTACTATGTCTTCTTCTACCTTAAAGGGAGTCTCGGGACGCTACAGTAGATACTTCAGCTATGCCACCGCATATTCTTCCTGTGCTTATGATAAAGAAGCGTACAAATATCGCACCTTCTCATAGCAGAAGTAGTAGGAGGCAAGATTTTTCTACACGCAGCATTTACAGCGTCCTGAGACTTTTTTTAAGGTAAAAGAAAGCATAGTAATTAAGCAGAATGTATGTATTTTGTAAACAGAGGAATTGGAGGGAGCTGTTGGCGCGGCCCAGAGGCCAGCTAATTGGTTAGTACAATATAGGGCCACCCGAGCAACCGAAACTGGCAGTTTGAACAAACAAAGTACTACACTGTAGCGTCCCAAACTCCCTTTAAGGTAAAAGAAGGCAAAGTACTGGGGGTAGAACGTATGTATTCTGGAATCAGAGGGCTTGGAGGCTGTTGGCACGGTTTAAAGGCCGACCAACCGGCTCAGTACAATATGGCCACCCAAGTGACGGAAATCGGCAGTTCAAACAAAGAAAATATTACAACACAACCCCTTTCTTCTTTCAAGCGTCGTCCTCGACGCCCCACTCAGTCAGCCTCCCGTGTCAGCCATCACAACGTAATCAGTGCTGTGAGAAGCACCCACGAGCTCACCGTGCCAGTCATCGAGCGCATGTCTTCTCGTAGTGCCATTGTAATACTTTGTTTGTTCGAACTACCGGTTTAGGTCACTTGGGTGGCCATATTGTACTGAGTCGGTTGGTCGGCCTTTAAGCCGTGCCAACAGCCTCCAAGCCTTCTGTTTCCAGAATACATGCGTTCTACCCCCAGTACTGTGCCTTCTTTTACCTTGAAGGGAGTCTCGGGACGCTATAGCCATCACTTCCGTGTAGCGATCGGCTCAGCAAGTGCGCATTTCTCAGTCGTCCTCTCTCACGATAATGTGGCCAAATGAAAGGTGGGGGTACGAATCCAAGTTTTCGAATGGGTCGAGACACACGCATCACATATTGTGATTTCAGGCTTTTTTGATGCCGTGGAAGAAACGCGAGGGTATCGTAGAACCCTGAGCAAATGGGGCAATCGGATCTCATTGGAACAGGATGCAGGTCCTAAGATGATGCTATCGAGTGACGTCCTGCATATTCTAATACCTCTGCCGTAACTCTTGTAAATCTGTCAAAGATTGCAGAGAGCACGTTTAAGTTATGACAGTATTTATTGTTTTTCCAAGGTTGTGTCGCTTATGTTGACTAAAAGACAGTGATGAGCCAATTTTCCCCCGTGGCTGCATCGCGCTTCTTATAGGTTTTACTTTAAGAAAAGGTTTTAAAGGTGAAACCCAGGATTTATAAGCAAAAATTTGAACCGCTTTAAATGTTTTAAACACACATATCACACCCTTAATGGTGTTAGCTAATTTTTGTTTTACTAGTCTTTTAAATTGCCTCTTGTGTGTGGCGCCTCGTTGTGCTCTCTCTTACCGCATTAGGTGTGAACGATTGTGCCCGTTGCCGCGCTGGTGAGTCTCTGGTTTGCAGATGAATGTGAACTATTGAGGAAGTCAACGTTATTTAACTTGTAATTGTTGGATTTTGTTTTAGACGCTTTTGCAATCAGTCTTGTATTGTTTTACCTACAAAGGATCCCTATGTTTTCGAAGGATTTTAATGCCATGCTATTTTGGTTTAAGCAATCATTATAGTTGCATTTGCTCCCATCTTTTGGGGTTTATGCGTATTGAGGGTGATTGCTTTTATTCATCCTTCTACTTGATTTAAGGTACCCATTTCTGTAAGTGTACAGTTTAAGTTTTTGTTTCTCTTGATCATTATTTAAACGTGAATATTTTCTTGATCCTCATGACTGCGCTATATTTTTCGGATTTGGTGTGCCCGTATTTGTATATTTTGATACATGGGACGATGTAACAACAGCCCACAAAGTTTTATTGCTCTTTCAAATGCTTCTAATGATGTTATTTTTCACTCTATTGAAGGTTCATGTGATCTCCTGAGCAGCAAATGACTTCCAACTCGGAAGGTCACTGCAGCTTTCCGCTGTCGAGAATTCAACCACCTGCTCCATCAGTATACCTGCCTTCTCTCGTCGAGAACATTGTTGGTGAGACCTCTTCGCGCTCTGCGACGTCCCGTAGCATTGAAAGTATACCCCAACGCCACGGTAGACCTCAGCGAAGTCATTGGCATTCCTTTCGCATTTGCCGACGTCTTAAGCGTCTGATCTCAAAGCAAAATACCTCCACCGATATCAGAACTTTTACCACAGCTACTGAGCCACCCGTCTGTGATGAACCCTCTACACTTTCAGAAGACGTTGCTAAACGCCAATGCTGCTGCGTTTCCCTTCGTTTCTCCTGTCTTCGTAGTTTCTGTTTGTCCCTCTCTAAGTCTTTGGGTCGTCTCACGGGAAGGCGAATGCCCAACGAAAATTTGTTTGTCCTTAGCATGATTCAGCTACTATGTGGTCTTGCTGCGGTTGTTCTCTCTGGTGTAGCA
Organism: Taenia multiceps; assembly: GCA_001923025.3. NCBI lineage: Eukaryota > Metazoa > Platyhelminthes > Cestoda > Cyclophyllidea > Taeniidae > Taenia > Taenia multiceps. Next base: position 3,115,375 of record CM010311.1, read on the forward strand.
GTCACCAAAGTGGTGTTCCTCTATCAAATGGCTACAGGATTGTGGTCTGGCTTTCTAATGTTAGCTACGGGATTTCACGGCATTCTAACTGCTCGTCGTTGCACTCCACGTACCCTTGTCAGTCTACTCATCTTCTGCGTCCTTGTTGCGCTCTCTGCTTGCCTTCTGGCTTGTGTCTCGGTGGCAGGGTTAATTGAGGACGGGATTCTTCGACCAGATGCTTCGATAACTCTTCTCACCTCTTCTAATTCCCCCTTCTATCTATCCAGTCATAGTTCATCCGTCTCGCCCTCCGGCCTACCTGTAGACATCCCTCTAGGTGGATTCTCTCACCAACGTTTTGTATCATCAAATCAACCGCCACGATTGCATCAAGTCATGCTGCACATCCTCCTCCTCGTTATTGGCATTCTTGAAGCGTCTGTCAGTGTCGCTTGTGCTGTCCTCTGCTGCCGACAAATATGCCCCTCAGACAATACTCCTCCCCTCTCTGCCATCTCTTACCTCCAAAACAGGGGAGCTACTCTCGTTCCAGGAGGGAGCGAATTTCTCCTTGCTGTTGCTGCAGATCCTGGGAGGCCAGCTCCAGTTCTTCTAGACTACACCCTTCCTAGACCAGATTTGCATCCCTCTGTACATCACTTTCTTCCTCATCCGGGTCGCAGAGTTGTGATTTTAACCCAGGCAGAGACAGGTGTGCATGCATTAGCGGCCGCCCAAGCAGTAGCTAGTTTGGTTTCATCTTCTTCTTCCTCACAGAATCCAATTTCTCTTCCTTCTGTTTCATCTTCCCAGCGAGCTCAAAAGCGTGAAGAGTCACACCAACTGAAGGCTCATCTTTCCACTCTTCTTCCTCGACTAGCTTCATCATCTGGAGACTCCACTTTTCGTGCCGCACATCCATCCAACCTCCTTTACGTTCTTTCCTCCCCTTCTCCCTCTGATGCTCCCATGATTTTTCCACCCTTTCCACCGGCCTACTGCGCAGAGGAGAGGGAGGAAACAGGTGGAAACTCGATAGGCCTTCCTTTTCCGCCCCAAATACCGTTGCGCATGCACCCTCAAGAGTTTAATATCGGACCTCTGTCGGTGTCCGAAACGACTCCAACTCGAAATGGTAGTCGTCGTAGTGGCAGACGGCTCGGACCAAGATCGAGAGATGTTTTAGCTCCAAGGCACCACTTTCGGGCCTCGCGGAGGAGTCGCAGAGGTAGCAACGTAGCAGACGCGGTGGTGGGATTACTGGGCGATCGCATTCTTCAACCTGTCTTGATCGTAGAAGATGTGGAAACGGAGTCAAGAAGCTTAGAGGAGAGGAGCATCCCTCCACCGAGTTACACTGTCGCTACGAGAGAGGTTTCTAGGCCTCTACTCCCTACTCCTGAAGTGACGTATCAGTTCTAGGGCGGTGAGTTCCACCCAACTTTTTTTGCACAGTTTGCATCACATTATGCTTCAGCTTAGCAGTACATAAAAAACTGAGGATTATTTCACATAAAAAAGAACCCAAGTTGGTGTGAGTGAGAGATTGAGATTTTCGCACCAAAATGCACAAATGTGCACATGAACACACACACACACACAGATAGGTCCTGTGATCCGGTGCACCAACTTCGCATTGTCTGTGTGGGGACCAAGGCAAGGAGGTAATCTTGAAGTTCTTTTTCTTTAAAAAAATAAATAAATAAAAACGCTGCACAACTGAGAAAGCTATTCTCTCAATATTAGCTCCACGAAAGCTGCTCCAACTCCTCTTTGCCTGCTTCCTCTCAGTTGCTTTTTTGCCTAAAGGGGGTTGGTTGTGTTGGTGAGGCATATTTAGGATTATTGGGAAGTGGAGCTCTTTTTCTCTTCTTTCCCGGCTGTTTTTTGCCATGTTGTGAAGACGTCTGGTTTTTTCGTCCTAACGTCTCAATTGCGCCCAGCCTATCAATAATTACCAACTTCGATCATTCCTCTGTTAGGCTCCATCTCACGAAACCAAGTCATTTTCACTTTTTAAGGCAACTAGCCATTTCGTGTTATTTCTCCACAGACGAAGGTTTTGTCGCCGTGATTGTGCTCACATTTGAAAAAGGCGGAAAAAAACGCTTTTTGCTTTGCAAAATAGCTTCAGGACAGAGTTGGTGAATCATCCACTACAACAGCCCAAATCCTGGGAGGTTGGGGCTAAACGACACATCCCAGATGTTAACTATCAAATTTAGTAACTGGGACAGTTTTTTTCTGAAGCTCTCCTCGTGTTTTTGGAGCCTCATTTAATTATCCCTTAATTTGATAATTGGAAGGACTTGCTTAGGTGGTTCCACCTGAAATTTGCGAAAGAGGCAAAAAGGGAAAGTGGAAAAGCAATGATACGTGTCGATAGCTTCAAGGCTTTCGCTGTCGTAGCCTTCGAGTGGTCCCCCTTGACTATTTGATTGCCTCTCAATGATTACTGGTAGTGACAAGTTAGTGTCAAAATTTTAGCCACACATTTTACCCAATCTCTTGGTCGCAATCTGCTAAGGTGGCTTGAAATGGCTTTTTTTCTTACTGTGTGATTGTGGTCATTGTTAATTTATGCACCAGGACCTGGCTCGATTGGATGAGGGTTTTTTTCTCCACGCACTCATTTGACAGATGGTGACTCCTCATCTGGCAGAAGGAAAGGGACAAACAGGAGGCAAATAATCCATTATTAGTCTCTCACCATATGGACTTCCGCCATACCCTAATGGTATTTGAGGATCGTCATTTGCTGTTGTTTACCGTGTAGCACCGTCAGTAAGTGTGGAACGGCATGCTTTGAAGTCACAAGATAGATCGAATTTCCGCGCACAACCGATGCAACATCCCAGCCATGCAAGGAATGGGTTTAGGTAAGTGAAACGGTCATGCGAAGGACAGGCGTGACCCAACGCCAAGACGAAGTCGGGTAGTGATGAATTGATAAGGTGACTAGCTGAAAGGCGCTGCAACCCTCCTCTTGATAGTTTATTCACAGATATTTCTATTGTGCTCCACACTGATTCAGACGCGCAGCCCCAGTGGATTGGTTCAGCGCTGGAGCATTGTGGAGCGGTGATTTTATTTCTGATAGGCCAATACACGAAGACCAACTTCCACGGGTGGAGGACCTATTAACCCCCTGATCCACATAATTGCCAGTCCAATTTGTGTAATTGCCTACTCAATTTCGCCTCGTATTACGGGACGCACTTTTGGCGGCAGTAGCAGAAACGACAGGAAAGCGCGAGTGAATGTGTGTGTGTTTACAATTCGCGTCCTCTTCCTGCAGTAAAGTGCACCACGAAGACAGATGTTTGGGCTGAGTTGGTAAATTAGGCGATTGATGGCCCAAACACGTCGCTTCGTGTTTTCGTTTTTTCTCTTTTTTCTCTTCCCCCTTGCCTAGAGAGGAAGGTCACCTTCCTCTCGGCCTAGTTACCACGTGTACTTTTACGTTCCTTTTTCAAGGTCACGCCGAGTCCTGATGACCATCAAACAGCGCCTCCGTTGAAACGGCAATCTTGCTCGTCCCCTCCCCTCTCTCCATCTCTCAAAAAAAAAAACAAAAAAATATATTCGAATAGTTATTTATTTTTTATAATCTCTTTTCCTGCTTCCGAGATGTTTGGTTTGGCCCTAACAACCAAATGCACACTCTTGCACACACGCAGTCATACAAAGGCAAGACTAATGTACGTCACCTCTTCTTCTCCCCTCTCCCCCTCCCCCCTTCCATAGTGCTGACGCTCAAATAAAATGAGTGCCTCTACTTATGCATCTTTTTAACTCTAGAAGGATGGGAAAGAAAGGAAATTTAGTCAAGTCCGTCCACGATCGGTTTCAGTATGGGAATGACTGTGTTGCCTGGCAGTTGGTGACACCGAAACTTCTGGAAGGCATACTCGAAGTCGGCCACTGATATGGATAGATTGCGAGGACGCCTGAAAGGAGGGAAAAGTCGGCGTGGTTTGATGCTGTGACAGGACCTGCGCTGCTGTACTGACAGCCAGGACACGCGTGTCGTGGACCGCTCCGGACACGGCTAATCAGGAGGACGTGAACAAAGGCATCAAAACCTGTCCGTGCTTGCACACGCCCTTCGATGGCTTTAAACGGTACGGCAGGCTGGTGAGACGCTGAGAGGTAGGACCTTCGAATGGTGACAAACCCATCCCCGAGCAGTAATCGACACCCATCACAGTGTAAACATTGATCAGGCGGAAAACCTGATCTCAACACACAAGAAGCCAACCTGTCTGAGAACAGTACGAGGCAAAAAAAAATGGCCCCACTATCTCATTTATTCAACCATTGAATGGGAAAAAGCAGCCAACTATCTGAATGCCGACCGCAGGTAAGGCAGGGGGAAGTGTAGCCTAGGCTACTCACCTTCCTCCATCCACCTACTCAATCAAGATGCACGTGGGCGAGTCACGTGAGTGGATCCAATTTTTCTTGCCAACAGGAAAGGCAGAAGAGCAAGCAAGGGAGGACGGGAGAGGAAATGCCGCTACCGACCTTAAAACCCAAGGTCAGCGTTAAGACAAGTTTGTTGTTAAAGTGGGTAAGGAGGCAGTTCAGTTAAAATTGCAATTTCTCCTTGATTGACAGCGTGTAGTGACAAGCGGCTTGGTACTGATCTTCCCTAGTTGAAGGGGTTGGAGGAATGTCCATGACTCCGTGATCAAATCACCGTTGTTATGAAATTTTATGCATATCGGCCTTGAGGAAATTCCATTTTAAATAAATCAGTTTGAAGAGAATTTCCGTCAAAATTATTTACTCGAAGTTGATTGGTTGAATGGGGGTCACAACGCAGTCCCTACATCTTTAGCCCAGTTTTTCCTACTTCCGGTTCAGTCTAGTTTTGAAGCAACACTACCTACTCGTTGCCGGTCCTGTCAGTGCAATGGGAGACTGTGCAACACCTATTGATTTGTTTCATAAGTGAGAAAAGAAAATTAGAAAACTTCTTTACGCGTCGACCAAATAGAGTTGAGGAGCTCCAAGCCCGCAAACTATTTTTAGTACTTCAGGTGGAAAGAGGGTTTCAGCAGGGTGTTGTTGGATCAAACCGATATCGTCACAACCTCAAGCAACACTTAATGTCACCCAGAAAGCAAAGTACAGGGACCTCAATTAGCGACGTTGACATGGCAATTTACTCAAGTCTGATTGGTTAGTTTGAATTCGGGTACGTGCCTCCAGTCCAAGGCTTTTAACCTGACCAGTGAAGGGAAAAAGAATTGTTATACTTTTGAGAGAATTGGCCTCTGTTTCGGATGCCCTAAAACAAAACCTGCCAACCAGAAAACAAATTTGAGGCAAGTTGGTTGGTTGATGCTAGGGTTGTAGAAATGGAAACCTCACATTCTACCTGAAACAGGCCGAAAAGCAATTTTTCTCCCCTTTACTGAGTAAAATAAAATTGCAAACACAGCAAATGCCCTTAAAATGACTGGCCGATTTGAAGTCTCGACCCTTTAACTGATTTGACAATTCTTGGGAAGTGTTTTCACCAACTCTGCTTCTTGGTCTATTTAAGCTCTAGCAATTTTAGTCCGTGACTGAAAGTCGATAGTTTGCAGATTTCGCACAAAAGAGAACCAGCAGTCAAGATTGGAATGCATAAACCCAGGTCAATGGTGATTGGTCAATTTTGAGGCACCAATAACCCCTGACCTTCTAGTCGCTTGTCGCTACAAGTATCTTATATGGGCTGAGAAGACCTATTCCTGGTGACTTCTAACAATGGAAAACTTGAAATCATTGAGGAATGCACAAAAGAGTGAGGGGGAATTGCATTGGTCGATTTGAGGATACAGCACTCCCCCTTCCTTGAAACTAACTCGCGTTAGGGGATACAGAGATGGTAAATAACAATTTTCTCACAACGACTATAGAAAGAATTGGAATAACTTATTTACAATGTTGAGTATCTTCATTTGGACATATTCTTGCTTACTTATCAGTTCGTCTCTACTCTACCTCAAAATTGTGTGATTTTCAAGCGTCCAGCTGCAACAAGGGAGAAAGAATTTTTCCCAGAAGTAAAACAATGCGAAAATCCCCACTTCAAGAGACAACTTTTCAGCCAAATCTAGACACGAGAGTAACAGAGAGAGAGAGAGAGAGACAGATATGAATGCAAAACGCCTTGGTTTTGTTCTCTCTCCCCCCCACCCCATCCTCTCCCGGCAGCCGCTTCACAACCACGTCAAAAGGTTTCCTCGCGAATCAACACCTGACTGTAAACTTATTAACCATCCATCACGTGGAACTTCTCGGTTAGGGACATAAAATTGCCCCCTCCCCCACCACCAACTTGTCCTCAAAAGTACACATTAATGCTGCTTTCAAGAAATCAAAGGTCATATGCGCTAATAGCGGGAGGGAGGGGGGGAAGGAGAAGGAGATAAATACATATCCATTATCCACCTACATCGCCAATAATACGCCCAAATTAGTGAAGCTACCGTTCCAGGCATGCCTCCGGGGCCCACATGAAACACATTGCTTGCATAGATAGCATATCTCCGCGCCTACCCAGAAAAAAAAGTTAAAAACATGTGGTGAAGCCCCTCCAATTCTGATTGGAGGAGCTTCGTTTCCACCAAAAGGCGGTACAGTTATCGCTTCCCTCGATGAAAACCTGTGGCTGCAGCTTAGCTCCTGCTGCTTCAAGCCGACGTGATCGTCAGTCGCTTTCAAATGCCAATGCGGTTTGAAAATTGGAGCGCGAACTACGTGACAACACCTTTAACATGACTTTGGGCTCCCTAGAATAATTCCAAGACAATCACCACCTCTTGCGAATTGATCGCCTTGGGGCCAACGCAGGCGTTTTTAACCACGGTGAGCTACAAGCCGAAGTCTCCAAGACGCATAGTCTCTTGAAAGCGTCTCCTCGCACAGCTCAACGTCAACAACACCGACTCAAAGGTTACTCACTGTTTACCCTCCTACAATGAGTACACAAAATATGATTTTAGGCGCCATGTATGATTGTTGGGAAAGGAATAAACAATTCCGTCTGTGTATGGTAGCAAAATGAAAACAAGTGTAGGAAGTTTGTCGCAATCGCTTCAAAAAAGTGGAGCAAGGGGCGCCTTGAAGGCGGTCAAGCATTAAAGGTATGGTAGTGAGAGGACCAAACTTCCCCCCCCCCCACTCCCCCCCGGTTAGCCAGTTACTCTACGTCAAACCTACCTTTTTTCCTCGCTGGTGTCGCCACCACCGGAGTTGACGGCGGCGACCTGAGGCAAGTTCAACCATTCTCGGAGATTCCGCAGCGCGGCCTCACGACAGATTTCAAACAGATCACTGCCCGAAAGTCCCTCAGTTTGAAGTGCAAAGTCCTTCAGGAAGGTGGGAGTAACTGAGGCATCCAGTGGCTCACCACGCAAATGCACCTCCATGATTTTCTGCCGCTGTCTTGCATCTGGCAGTGGGACTTGAACCTACCAGTAGCAGGAGGCGATCACTTCAGGCAAAAAACTCACTTTGTAGGGTAGTCGACGGAGAATAGCGCTGTCAAGATCACCTGGTCGATTGGTGGCACCAATCACCATGATTCGACTGTCGGGCTCGGAGAGAAGTCCATCCCAAAGAGCCATGAATTGTGTTTTCATCATTCGAGTTGCCTCATGGTCGTGCGTAGAACGGGTGGTTAGGAAGGAATCTAAAGGTTGTAACCACGTAAGAGATGGGGTCAGTCAAGATAGAGGCATCCACAATTGCTTCATAGAGTCAATAAGCCTAAAAAGGAGTGGAAGACTCTATGACACCGTGAAGGAGGTCGGTCTAGGAGATATTTGAAGGGTTCACAGCGTGACAAATAGTCCTCTACTACCGAAATTAATTGCCTCGGTCAGCGATCACGGTCAGGCATTTCCTCCTCACTTTTGATTTGATACTCCCACAATGGTGTACTCAAGGCTCAAAATAATCCGCAGCTCGAAAGTTCACTCCTCCATAGGCTTTACTCAACACCGATAGGGTTTATCAATGGAGTTGCCTAGTGACTTGGGCAACCACAATGACTCGTTCCTAGGCGGGGTCGGTGAAGTCGTTAAAGGAAGGCATGGGTGTCTAGTCGTCCTTCTCCTCCTCATCATCATCATCCTCCACGGCGTTGACTCACCATGGAAGTTAATTTTAGCCTTGATGGGGTGCACGTACCGGTCGCCAGGCCAGAGGAAGAAAGCGAGTTGATGCAAAGACACACGAAGTAGCAGCAAAAAGAGTGATTTTATATGACACTCTAGATTGCACGGACAGGGGAGGCATGATGGCGTGTGACCTCCTCTGTGTTTTTGGCCTTGAACTACACAGCAATTTATGCTGTTGACCTACAGGCCTTTCTGTTATCAACTGCATATCGCAACAGATGTTTTCATTTAGAAACCATAGAGACAGCGGTGTAATCAACCGTTGCTGTCATTCAACGCGGGATGGCGAATTTGTAGTCAAAGTCTAAACTCCCACTTGTTCAATTCTTTCAACTGCCTCCATCAGAACTGAAAATGTAGGATGATAATGCGTCTGCTTCCATCCACCACGGTTCATCACCATCATCATCAACAACAACCAATTTAACCTTGGCTCAAATCTCCTTCCACGGCTAGTTCACCCTCGAGATAAAATCTCCTGTCAGGACGGGAATTTCCAAATTACCACATACCACCGGAAAAAAAAGGGTTAAAAAAATAGTCAGACCAGGCCGTTCTGATATTACTTCAATGCTACACCTAATACCTGTCAAATTGACGTTGGTCTTGGACAAAGTATCTACACCGAAGTGATGCCACTTAAAAATCACTGAATACAGTGCAACGTGACGCATCAAGAGCAGTGCACGCCAGAACCCCTTTTCGGGGAGATTTAAACCGTCAACAATTTTGATGTGCCTCGCCGACTCACACGTTGTTTACCCCTCCGAAAGCATGGATTCCAACAACAGCAGAGCTTTGGGCCACAGTATAAAGCTGTTTTCGTGTTGCTGTTGTTGTTGTCGTAATGTCTTTGCGAATTCCTGAGTGAGGCTATTAAACATGGAGTATTTGACTACGGCAATCACCCCAACGACACTCACTCGGCTAATTTGACCAATATGGACCTTTTCAGGCTCCTACGCTTCGGCCTTCGCGACGGTGAGATGGGACTCCGCTCCTACCGCCCAGGATACTACCTTCCCAACTCCCTTGTACAGACCTGTGGGTGTCGAGACGTAGGACAAGCGCCTCGGGCACTTGCTTGTCTGCAATATTTACAAAGAGCCTAATTTTACTAGGCAGCTGCTGGTCCAAGGTACTTATAGGTGGAAGACATCCACTGGGGATGGCTAAACCCTTGTTATTGTAAAACTTCCATTGAGGAAGTTCAGTTTATCCATAAGGGGACCACTTACTGCGTCAACAGCGAATTAACTATTAAAATTTTTCCATAAAGCAAGGATCCATGAATATAGCAGTCAGATGAATGCAATTCCAGATACGGGATGGATGGATATGGAATGATTGCATGGATGAACACCAAATAGGTAATAAACTGAAGCAGTGATACCGTGATGCATGGAGAGCTATCGGTGCAGTCAAGTTACTCGCTGGCTTTTCAAATAAGCCAGTCAAACCCAGCCGGGTAGAAAGATCTGCAGTGTAATGAAGTTTGTCCTCAGTCTACCACCTGGCAAGCTAGCACCGGAAACACCGAGGCCAAAGTCCAAAGCAAGACAGAGGCTGTATAGCCGCAATGCCACTTAGTGACTCCAAGCCCTGGTACACACCACCAACACTACCGGTCTTCCCACCCTCAGTGTTCAAGTCATCCATTCATGCTACTTCTTTTATTTCCGCCTGATTGACTCCGGAGAGACCGGGATAGAGTGGTGCTCTTGCCGCTCGTTGTATCCATTGTCACTTGTGATTTCAAATACAAATGTGTGGCGTTATAAAGTACACACTGCGATGGATGGATGGAAGACCTCAAAGCGTGTTACATACTAGTAATGTCATTTATATAATGTGACGCAGCACTCAACCATTGACTGATGGCTTTTATGCTAATTGTGGTGACACGTCAGCCTCCCACAAAGCTGATCCATTTGTGATCAAGACTGAACCCAATCTATACTGACACTACCTCCACAAAAAAATTCCTTTAGAAAGCCAACAAGTAAAATACTCCTTTGAATACTCCTTGAAGCCAAGGTGCCATCCTTCGAATGCCACCGAACCCTTCAACACAGATATAAGTCCTTACCAATTTCGTCGATGAAGATGATCGAGGGTTGGAGTTTGTGCGCTAATGAAAACACCGCCTCGGCAAGTTTTTGCGACTCTCCGTACCACATATTGACAAGGTTACTTATCTATGAGAAAAAAAAGAGATTTCAGATGGCCAGAACCATAAATCATGCATATGGCCACGCAGTAAGATGCCCAGCAGTGGTCCCCCCGGTGGCAACTTAAACTCGGACCAACCGCCGCTTAACGACGCCTTGTGGGAGCTTCATCAAAGGGCATGCTAAAAGAGGCGAGGGAAGTGGGTGGCATTTGTAGAGGGCTTTGGCTCTATTCACTAGCCGCTCAACGCCCAGATTGCCTTATTTCTTTTTGTCTCAATCCACTCAGGAGGCGGAGCTGAGCCTCTGCCAGCTACCGCCCCATCTTAACTGCTTAAAATGCCTGATTAGAAATGCGTATGAGGTGAGGTGGTTCCCTTTCTTTCTCTGATTAGCCCTCCCCCGCCTCCCTAGGTTGTTGACACATCAAAATGCTAGCATTCTATTACAATGCAAAACAATTGGGGGGAGGGAGTGGCTTGAAAACAGTTACTTCCCCCTCCCCCTTGTTTGAATTGGCAACGAAGTTTTTTTTTTTATACAGACCGGATGCTGATGCGTGTGTACCATTTTCGACAGAGAAAAATCATTCTCCAAACATTGCAGTCTTTAGTACGGCTAAAATTATCACGTTGGCAATAAAAAGCGTAGCAGGGGGGAGGGATGAAAAGCAGAAGTGGAGCCTCTTGTGGGAATAATACTGGCGCATGATTTATGGCTGCCATAGAGCTTAACCCCCCCCAGAAGTTATAGGAGTGGCTTGAGAAGCATCTGTCTATCTATCAAGTGACCAAAAAAAGTACACCTTGGTGTAAGACCCTGGGGACTGGTTATACGCACACCATTTTGTTACCATGACTGCATCACAAGTCACAGTGATGTGCGTCAGTGTATTGGTGCGGCACAATTTTGAGTCCCGATGCATTTCACCGACTTTACCGTGTCCACTATGCGGGCCAAGAAAACAGAAGGTAGCCTGGTGAGGGTGTGGTGATAGAGCGCCGCACCTTCCACTAATGAAGGATGCATCACATTCGGGAGGACTTGTTCGCCCTTATGACGCTGACCATGAAGAGAGGAGTCGTGAAGGCAACTGATGGATAGAAATGGGTGACAATAACCCGGTAAGATTATCATCATCGGTTAGCCACAATACCCACTGCAAAGCATCTTCACCTCAGCCCAGAAGACCATGCCTTGTGTATTTGCGCTGACCCACGGGCGGAATTGTTTACTAGAAATTATTCACCCTACTGAAGGCCAAACATTTGTGTCTGATATCCACCTCGAAGGTGTGCAACACAAAGCGCCTCAGAAACAGCCAAGAAGCCGAGTCGGCCACAGTGGGCGAAATAAAGGTTCTATTTTTGCTAGACAATGCAATGCAAACCGCCCTACCGTAACTCCTAAGCTCCATCTCAGGTATCACACTCCGGACTTGACACTAAACGATCACATGACCATAAACGCGATGGAGCTAAATTTATTTGTTTTAGCTGGGGTGGATGAGGGGGGAGAGAGGAAAACCTTTTTATAAGGTTAAAATTAGAAGCTAATGTGCGTCTCGTTTGGTTAGGATGGGAGGCTGTAATTATGACTATTCCCACGCCTCAATTCTTTCAAAAGTCACATAGGGTTGCCTAATTTCCACTTGCATGAAACCGTATGAATTTGTTGGCTTCACCACCGAAAACCATCCTCCAACATGGAAGTTGGGCCATTAAAGGCATTAGACCTATCTATCCAACAATTAATTAGCAGTACCGGACCATTTGGGAAGGAAAAAAAACGGCAAAAGGCAGCAAGGAAGTAGAAGAGTTGGGTGGATTTTGCCGCCTTTACCGACACGCGTTGCAGTGAGGGGAAACCGGAGTCATCCCGACAAAATCCAGACTCAAAACAAATAGGATACACTTAATGGCCCCATTCAATGAGTCGGCTTCCTTGGAAAAGATAACTAGCTGAATTGCAGAGCATCACCCACCCCTAAAAGGAATCTACATGGAAGGGATGCTGGGGAATGAGGCATCATCTTGTGAAGAAGAAAGCAAATTGCTCATTGTTGGGAAAAACGAAAGGAAAGAGCATATGACAGCGCAATTGGTGTACCTTACTGACAGCCTGAATGATGCTTGCCACGTTGAATTAGCCAATGACAAGATACAAATTGTTTATGCAATCCTGTACATCCTCTGTCACCAGCCTAGCAACCTTCCTGGCACAGTCAGCGCCCGTATTAGCCTCCCAGGCCTCCTTTACAAAATAAGCCTACCCGTCTGAAGGTGAAAGGAGCGGCAAGGCAGGTAAAATCAATTGCTATAGGTTGTTCCAGAAACACCATCTTGGAAGGTGGATTCAAGAAGGAGTTTGAGTTCGACATACGAACCCACCTGAAGATTGAAGAACCTGGCGTTGGCAGCACGAGCTGTAGCCCTAGCAAGGAGCGTTTTTCCACACCCCGGAGGGCCGTAAAAAAGGACTCCCTTGGGTGCACGAAAGAGCCGCGAACGCGGCAAAAGGCAAGTCGAAGCACGGAAGGGTAATATGACGGAGTCAAGCAGGTCGGTCACCACCTCCTCCAGGCCCCCGATGCTGGACCAGGAAGTCTCCAATGTTGAGGTGTCCACGAGGCTCACTGCGATGCATACCTCATAGTCGGTAAGTTTGGGCAGGGGACTGACCCGAAGGAGTCCGAGAATCTCCATGGCCTATAGGCGTTAAGGTAGTGAAAAGTAGTGCGAATAGCGTTTGGGTAATTTATGACTTAGTAATTCAAGTAAAGGAAAATTTCTCCCATATTGGTGTAATCAAGAGGTGAGGGAATTTATTAATCCATTCAGGCGGATATGCGCTTCGGATGACCTTAGTCTGGGAAAGGAAAACGGCTCCATCTACCGCCACTTTAAACTTGAACCAAGTGATGTACAGTTTCGCGTCAACTACAGTGCCGGCCTTTAGCTAATTGAAGTATTCTGTTCCACCTGATCAAGACAAAATGGTCTTTCCACTCCAATGTAGTGCATCTGTACTTGAATGATTCATCGAGAGAGTCAAATTACTTATCAAAATAATTACTAGGCGGTGCAGTTTTCCACCACTGGACACACTACACCCTCCCCGAATACCGTCCAACAATATATCCAAAGTGGGCTAGCTGCCGCGTCAAACAAGCCTACTGGCAGGGCAGATGAGGTGGACTTTCAAGTGGGAGGAAAGTGTCAAAGAATACGACCAGGTGTGCGCCATACCAGCACACCGAAGTGCATCTCTATGCCTTGTGATGGCAGTCATGGGAGCAAAGTGGCGTACATTCGGCCAACCTCCAGGGTCTTACACCGGATTGCATCGAAAACTGCGCTAACCTACCTTGATCAAGTGACATAATGAAGCAGACCAAAACGAAGCAGAAAGTCACTCAACCCGCATTTCCCTAACACTATTGAAATATGCATCGTAGCCGTGGAGACGGGCTCCTATTTGGATTGCCTCCTAAGAAATGGCTACGTAGATCTCTGCCAGTAAACTCAAATCGCCCTCAACGCTAGTTCAGCACGAGGGTACTCCAATTGCAAATTGAAAAATTGCCACAACAATAGGTACTGAAAAAGGAAAATGGATTAAGGTGTCAATTCAATTCGCTCTGTGACTGACATTGACTGCCCTATTTTGAGGTCAAAAGTGGAGCGGGTCACATTCACCTGGAAACACTCACACAAATAAATAAGTAAATCACGCCAAACTTGACACAGATTTTGCACCGCACTTCATGTCGCCGGTTCACCTCCCTCAAGAGGCCAACTTCATAGAAGTCAGTTGGAATTCGAGGAGCACGATGAGCTTCTCCGCCCCCTAAAAGCTTGCTTCAATAAAGCCTTTACTGGAGAAAAAAAGGGAATGGAACATGTCCATGGGTTTGGGGTGAACCAACTGCCTCCTTTGGGTTATGAACTCCCTCCCAACAGAAAAGCAGCTGCGTTTTGGCTCTTAGAAGAAATATTTCGCTACATTATTCAAATGAGTGCTCTTGCATCCAACTGCTTCGAGAGTAGGGCAAGATTAACCGGTGAAGATATTCATTCAGCCAAATTAAAATAAAAATCACATATCAAGTGCCAGAGAGTAGATTATGCAACTGATTTAGCAATGCAGATGTCTGGAGACAAATGTGAGGAAAACTGTCTATTAGGACAAGGGTGTGGTGGACTAATGGCCGCACCTACAACAACCCCTAGGTAGGTCGATAAGGTGGAAAATAGGCCACTCACTAAAGGACTATCCCTATCGCAAAAAAATTAGAGGGTTAAGGCGGAAACTACTGTAATTAAAGCCAGATATGCACAGTCAGACCTTCCGGCGGAATTTGGAACAGTGATGAAGATGCCAAGTTCTACTGCAAGCCTCTAACCACAGAGACGATCTTCATTCAAAGATCTAATATCGATTTGCTTTTCCATGACGCGACTCGACACTGGCATTGATCCCAAGAAGTGAACAATTGGATAAAGTGGAAGGACGTCCATTACCAAATCGAGACAAAATAAGCACTTAGGAGAGAGGTCGAACCTCCTTATGACACTATTGCATGCACTCTGCCGAACTTCTACAGTAGTTAAGAGCGATTTTGCACTACTTGGTGGTGCAGTAGCACAACTTGAATTGGTTTAAATGCTCTCAATGTGGCAATAGAAAGACGGATTAGAGCTGAAAAGTGGATTGCCTTTGTGGTTGTGCAGTCCAAGCTAAGTCAACGCTTAAGAGGACAGGCCAATAGAACAACCAATTCGCTTGACGCACTGTTGCAACTCCCTACGATGACGTGCACGCCCCAAAATAGAACTGCCCCACCGCCTGAGGAAATATTTTTCTTAGACAAGGAGAAACTAGGATACTACTAGCATACAACGCTAGACCTAATTAATTCAGAGGAGACGGCGTAAATGCTAATGATGCACAAAAGTGTATGGTTATCTCTTCATCTGATGAATTATCAAGTTTTGTGCTACACCTTTATTTACTATAGCATGATTGAGTGTGAGAGGGATATTTTAAGCATGTAGGTATGCCAACGGGGTAATTACACCTGAAGAAATGCAAGTAAACGGGATGGAACCAGTTGTTCGTGTGCGAAAACCTATGTCAAACAACTATGCAGTTGAGAGTACATTCGCAAAATCTCAGTGCAACATCCACAGCCCGATAGCTTGGAAAATCATTTTTTAGAAATGGATCGTCCCAGTGACCTCACTGACCCGACTGGACAGACATATTTGTAGTAAGACTTCCAAACGATGGACAAGAGGTACCTCCCCGAAGAATAAAGAAAAGATCTGTAAAGCGATCTTGTTTAAGATCTAGGCATTAAATTATCCCCGAAATTTGCGTTAAACAGCCATACGGAGAGTTACCGCTACTTATATTCTCCAGTAGTACATCCAAAAGCTGGAAATCGATTCTGCAAGAGGTAGGGAGCGGGAAGCCGATGGACAAATTGAGCTAATATTTTGCAACCTTTATGGTCGCATTCACAATCATGGTAAAGTTAGAAAATTCATACTACCAAATTTTCAGCATTAAATCTACAAGTCAACAGACCATGAATATTGGTGCTGGACGACATTCAAATGGGACAAGTTTATACTGCATTTTTAATAACTGGCTAAACAAAGTAGGCTTAAGCGTAACCCTGAAGTTGATCAAAAACATGGTAAATCGGAGGCTGAAAGAAAAAATCATCACAAGGTATCACACCTTGCCTATTCAATTCCCCCATTACGGTAGAGCAAATCAGCGGCAAAAAATACTGACCCACCTTCTTTCTTGCAGCTTTCTTCTCCTTCGATGTGGGATTGAGTTGGTCGATGAGGTAGTAGAGGAAAATCATGGTACCGGCAAGGGTCAAGGGAGGAACGGCAAGCCGCAGAATTCGCTGCAAGAGAGGGGGAGTGTAACAATACACAAAATCTTCTACTCATGCCACCTATCTTGTCAGTCTGACAACTCTTTTGCATTCAAGTCATGTCAAGATTTCCAATTTTCTTCTACCAAAAAATTTGAGTGATATCGTTGAGGTAACAGACAGTGCCTTGAGGCACCCACTCTAGCGAAGATTTAAAACCCGAACCCCCTGGAAGCATCTACTCCCGCCTGCAGAAGGCTTCACGCACACTGCAGCATAGCGGTGGGACGCTCAGCCGCTCGATAGTGCAATACTTGGCTGGGCGGCATGAACAACCCTACGCATACCTGTCGGTGACAACCTCGGCCACAGTGTCCAACCCCCCCAGCAGTCATCCACTTCTATGAACATTCACCACATGAAACGCCTGACAGGCATGTCCTTCTATGATCGGGAAGTTGACAATAAAACAGGGTGCCAAGACTTAAATACTCGCCTGGGACGATTCAGCCGCATTAACAAATCTTCCCATCCCAAAACTCTCCAAATGCTAGTCAAAAGCTGACACATGCAGAGAACTATGTCCAAAAATAAGTATAGCCCCCTAGTCCTGGAAGAATGGCTCTTCTCTTGGACAAATTCTGGGATATGCTGAAACAGCGCTTACGGCAATATACTCCTCACTGCCACCACTATCAGCAGAATACGTTACAATTTGACGGTCCAGGGGCCCGGAGACATGCAGCATGTCACGGAGGGCTCCCCACACCTCCTTGAGATACTCTTTGGCAGCTGAAATTTGATTTCTCAACCATATTTGTGGTGGTTCGGAGGATTCTGCCAGCACGGCTGGTGGTAGATTCGACATCTACAATGCGATCAAGAGGGTAAGGATTACAGAATGACGAGAAAAGTCGGAACCGGAAAGCAAGGCCAAAACAGAACAACAGTCACACTAATCCTGTATTTTAAATGTACAGACTTTCCAGCCCCTACAAAGTGATGTGAACAGGCTTTAAGGGCCCCCGTACTTCCACACTGCTATCTTATATATTTGGACATGAATTAAAGCTCCAAGTCAGCGGTAGCAATGAGTGGAGCCAAACAAAGATTTTGTTATGTAAATACTGCTCCAAATGGTTGAATCAGTGCAAGCTCACCAGAGAAGGCTCTTCGAAATTAAAAAAAACATGCCAACCAAAGAAATGGCATCGACCACAAAAGGTTGAAGCGAACAAATTTTCATGAGAAAAGTGAGTGGAGCACGATATGTACTTTTGCGTAGAGCATCGACCTACCTAAAGCACCAACTCCTCAATCAACCCTGTATAGCATACAGCACGACAACTCCGGAATCCCAGCTTACCCCAATAAGGAAAGAAGAGACATTTCCGCTATGCTTCGTATCCACCCTAACTTCACGCCTACTTTGCGGTCGATTGCAATTTACAGAGAGGCTTGTGATAGCCGAAGTAGGAAGGTGGCTACAGGGTGTAGGTTAAGCTAAAACTTTCTTCCAGTAGTAGTAAACCTAATTCCGGACTGAAAAACTAGCTCATGGATTGTAGAATAAGTAATGAGGGGAAAGTGGCACGTTAAAACGGTGACTAGGAGACAAAGAGGCGACATGTTAGCAAGACACGAGGGGTTGTAAAAGCCACAAACATCAGACGTCGTACAGGAACTGGTGAGTCATGCGTGGCCTCTGCCCTCTATCTCTCTCTGGTCATCCAGTCACTTCACTCCAAACCCTGATGGGTAAACAAATTAACTGAGCTTCTCACATACACATCTGGCTCAATGACGCCGTTAGCTAAGGGGGTCGAATCGGTATACAGGCCCCTTGAGAGAGACTAATGCTCCAGATACTCTCACCAAGATGACTAGAGTTGGAGAAATACTCCCACTTCCGAGGAGGGAAAAATACTCAAGGATAAATGTTTATACCATGTTCACTAATAAGTAGGGCTTCTTTTATTCTCGGTGGGTGGGAATTTCACAGAATAAAACATGCATCAGCACTTTTACGGCATACACAAGCGCGGACGCATCCTACCTCTCTTCAAGCAATAAAAAATACTTCAGAATGAAATAATGTTTAAATTCCGAAAGGCACCTAATTTATCTAGAAGTTAAGATAAAAAATTATGCTTGTTGAAGAGCAAGTTTAGGATTGTTGAGAATGCTTAGGCAGGAAACTGGTTTAAACACATGAATTGAAACTTGTTTAATCGTGCAACAATAGCCTAATCTTTGGAATGTGTTTAACGAAGCCTATTTGAGTGTACCGAACTGAGGCAACAATTTTAGAGAATGGGCATAATGTAATAAGCTACTAGCGAAGAATAAGTACCAACGAAGCACAACTTTGCGGTTGAAACACTACACGGGTTTAGAGCATGTTCTCTTGGAAGTGCTGCAACAGCAAAAAAAGAAGGAGGCGAACAATAAAGATGCCATAAAAGAGCAGCAATAGCTATCGTGCTGGCTGACTAATAATTGCTGAAGTCAAGCTCGTGCGCGATGGTATGTACGCAAAGGGGTGTGTTCTGATAGGAAGGCAGGGTGGTCAAACACAAAAGGATGAGTTGTAAGCACTAGTATGACACAATTTTTCAAAAACAGGAACCTACAAAAGATACAGAATCATGGCCTATGATCGTCGTGGCTTCAGGTCCTCCAAGTGGAGCTTGACATTTTATTGTTCACTTCCCTTAACAGGCCGTTAACCTCTCTGTACATGCCAGAACCATGCCACTAACCAAGTGTAATGTGAGAACTCGACCGCTATGATTAACTGTTTATGAAAGATAGTTTAATAAAAAGAGAAGAAATAGGATCATGATGAAGGTTCTAGGGTGCTTTAAATGAATAATATGAGGCCCATTAATAATTGTAAAAGTTCAGCTGTGAGGCGCCATTAAAAAAACAACCACTAAGTTCATTTATAGATAAAAACCAAGATCACCTTTACAAGCAGCTTTGGCAAAACCAAATATGGAGAAATCGGCACAAAAAGCTCCAGAAAGTCAAAGCCAAAACAGCCAAACCTTGGAGAAAGACCTACTTTAAGACTCTGAGTTCAAAAATGTAATGACCTTCTAGTCCGTACGGTTATAATCCATCAACCCAAAAATGAAAAAGGGGGTGGATAACGGTACGAGACTAACAAAACAAGCAGCTATGCTACATCATAAAACCACATCATCATGGCACAACCAAGCAAAAAACACCAAAAGGGAGAGATCGTCATGACCTTCGTAACCCACACAGAAGCATGGCAATTATTGTCGACGTCGAAAAGTAAAATTGGTGCCAACCCAAAAAATATCTCATCAGCAGCTGCAAAGCAAAGCGAAATGAAACACCACCTTACAGTGCATATGCAAATGGCCCATAGAAATCGGTACTTATGGTTAAAATTCCCAAAAATTACAGAAAACACGCAATTACAGCACTTAAAGTAGCCCCTGCAAGAATAAAACTAGGTGCTCACGCTTTAGAAGGATCTTGACATTGCCATATTTAGGAAGCAACTTCGAAGTCTCACAGCTCACTTGAAATTCTAGCCAATAAAACCACACGCAGACATAACGAATGACAAACCACCTGCAAAACGAGGGCGCAGTATAGGCTCGCCTTAAGCGCCAAAATGTATGGGTTATTATAACGTAAGAAAAGTCAATTAAAGCACAATTCGAGCCACGATGTGGCAAAAATAATTTCCAGTAAATTATGGTGTGTGTTTTATGCCATAAAGTTTTGTCTTGTGCCAGGTGAGTACACTTTGGAGTTAGTACAATTACAGAAGCACAATCCATTTATTATAATCTAATTAGATGAAATGCTTCATGTTTCCATAATGGCTTGCTTAATCAGTCGTTTAGACACAAAGTGATAAAGTCAGCACAATATTTTTTGTCATGCCACATTTACATTTTTCGACTTTGGAGAAAACGAAAGATCGAATAAGTATGAGCATAAACCCTGATTGACAAGAAATTTTAAAACCAGCGTAACTGGAAAAATTATGCCAAAATTCCCATTAGGCTACACTGTATGCATGACCTGCTGCAAAATCCAAGATGTGTCAGTCATTTTGACAATTTCAGTAATTTAGTCCTCCTCGACATTACTTTGAATTCCACGTTATTGAGGCACAATTACCAAACTTAGGAGCTCAAATGCACGAAAACTCTCAAACAACTATCGTTGATTAACTGAGCCTTTTATCGAACTCCAAGTCTACAGAAGTCTAAGGATTAAATGGCACACCATTTGACCTAGCCGAACACATTCGCGACGGGTAGCCTATAATTAGCTTATCCATGTCGGTCGAATGCTTCGGCAGTCGAGATTGGCTTGGCAACTACGTCAAGATCAACGTTGGAGGTTCCTTATTTTACACCACTATATCAACTCTCACAAGGGAAGATAGTATGCTCAAAGCATTGTTTAGTGGACGTATGGATGTAAAAACTGATGATGACGGTAGGTATACTACCAAACAAACTACCTTTTTAACCTAGATTTCTTTAGTATTTAAAACTATTCCACTATTTTTCGCGATTTTTTAGTCGTGGACAAGCATCTGTGATACTTCTTTACTGGCATCGCGTCAACTTTTTTGTCACTATTCGTATTTCATTGTACACTTTGCGGAAGTTTTATCGTAATTTGATATTTTAAGTATAGTACTTTTATTATTTCCATATATCCGTTTCCACGATCGAAATTTTTCCAAAAAATTGCATTTATTTTGCATGCTTTGCATGATTCTTTGCAATGCTATCTTATTGACGAAACGTATGTGTGTCCGTATTCTTACATCTTGTTTTCTGTTTGGCATTAGTAACTAAAGCTACTATGCATTAATTTTGGGTGATTGTTAACTTGAATTAAGTCGCAAATTTAATGAAATTTCAATCGTTCATGGAACTTCTTTCTATAAGTTAGATTTTCCTTTTCCACCGGGCTGAAACTTTGTATTATGGTCTAATATGCATGTGGTGGTAGATTTTTTTGTCATTTTACGCTCTAACTGTCTCTGGGTCATCTTCAAGATATCAACATATAAAGAAGAGCCGGATTTTTATTCAGCCCTTTTCTTTATATTGAGTATTAAATTTTGGCCTTTTTAGCGGGAATATGGTCGAGTTTGTTAGCAAATTCTGGCATTTTTTTGAAATGGCTCTCTTTACGGGTTCGTACAGATTCAGTCGCATGTAGCAACTACTTTTGTTGTAAAATCATTAACAAATGCACTTTGATGCCATTCATATTTGAAACATCGGTGGGATCGTTACAATTAGTCGCAGTGGTCAACGTGCGCAGAATATAATTCATCACGTTACCTAGCCTGTAGTGTCCAAGTTAACCTTGGAAATCCTGCACTGGACACTGAAAAAATGAGTGGCATGGGCAGGTCCTCATAACGCTGTTTAATTCTTGAGTGGTAATTCATACGCTTGACAACCCATAGGCATATTTCTTGTCCCACAGGCTGGGTTCTCCTGGATCGCAGTGGCAAGCACTTCCACCTGATTCTCAACTATCTTCGCGATGGTTCCGTTCCATTGCCTGACAACCGTCAAGATCTCGAAGAGCTCCTTATTGAGACGCGCTTCTACTGCCTAGAGGGTCTACGCCGCATGTGCGAAGAGAAGCTGGAAAAGTTAGTAGCAGAAACGCAGGAAAAGCCCAACGCTGCGAGTATCTACATTGTTAAGTACCCCAAAGTCACGAAAGCTATATTTGCCTCCACGAAAAAGGTACTGTCCCAGCTTTTGGTTAATTTATTTCTCGTTTTTTCGAGTTATTTTGAGGAGTTCGTGGCGTCGAATTTGCTGTGATTGATTTTGTATTATTGTTTCTGATGTATTGTCAGTTGCTTTACTGCGACAGACTTAGCTTGCGATAGTGTACAACGAGTATCTTCTCGATCCTGTTCACAGTGAACAAGTAACTTCTGGAGCCGTATTAATGCAGGCACTTGAATTTAGTTTAGATATCCGAATGGGCTCGTCTAAACCCCAAAACCCATGAATCATACGCGTGGTTTTTATGGGCCTTGATCTAGCACCACTTTTTTGGAGAGCGTATCCAATTTTTTTAGGTCACGTGTTTTATGTGTGAACTTGAGTAGTGTGTATCGTTTCCTGGTCCATTTTTTAGCCGGTCGTCAAATTAACCATGAACCGATACAACAACGTGTTCTCTTACACCAAGTACGTTAACTTATGTCTACTCGCTCACTTTTATGCATTCAATTCTAGTTTCTTTTTTGTTGTCTTTATGTGCCCATTTACAAGCTAGTGCAATTATAAAGGGAGTTTTATGCTTTTTATGCTACTTTTGATGATTGTCACTTTCGTTTGGCCATTTCATGAAGTTTCGAGTACATGAAAGAGTTTGACTAATAAGTAGAAATGAAGTGACCGTTGCTTTTTGTCTAAATAACATATTGGCCTATCCGATCCTCGGTTGAGAGGCACGTTACGAACCCCTGGTTTTTTAAAGAGCCTATTTAGCGCACAGTTGCTGTCGCTTAAGTAAATGCCGCTCTATCACCAGTTTTGGTGTTCGGCGGAGAATGATTAGACATTCCGAAGGACCGTTGAAAAGGGGATCAAAGTGAGGATCGACCCACTCGACCGGTCTTGACCCATTTCGACCCTGAATCAGGGGAACTGGGGGTAACGTAATGCAAAAAGTTTTCGGTCTTCCATTTCTAAATGATGCAGGCTTTAGGAGGATGGATAACTGGCTTTCCAAATGTGCAAGATCACATCTCTCCTAGAGGAGAATTTACAACTCTTCTCTAGTCTGTCACATTTTAATTCTAGGATCTTTTATGTCTTAAATAAGGCCAGACTTTGTCGTGGGGCTTTAGCACTCGTGTTTTGCCATGGATCAGGCTAAAATCACGACACTTCCATAAACTTTTGCTACCATCATCATCACAGTTGATTAAATCTACGTCAGGAGGCTGAAGATAGCTGAGGAAGTCATCTCACAATTCCTTTTCTTCTAGCTTACTAAGTAAGCCGCATAGTCTTCACAGCTCACAAGTACCAATTTCATGGCGGACACTTTTGTTGTTCTGGTGGGATCGAGGTTTCGAATAAGTAGTCAATCCAAGACCGATTCTAGCTACTTCTCCACAATCATTTCCTCCCTTTACTAGCTGCGAGAATAGAAGCTGTAATGGATAGCAGTTCAACCACAATACCTCTCAGTTCTGTGACTCACTACCTCCATTCACTATCACCTAGTGGCCGATCAACTATGTCGAATTGGGCCTTTAAAATGCGGCGGATTGACGTTCGTCTTCGGACTGTTTTGTTAGCCCGACTTTGCATGCTAGCTAAGGTTTCTAGTCCCACTTTTACTTCCACCAAGGTACCAAGAGCATTGACACCTTTAACCATTGTCCTTCAAAAACTTCCATGGTTGTAGTGCACCAACCATTAAGCCTGCATTGTGTTTTGTGTAAATTCACATGAAAACAACCGGGGACATTAATGACAAGTGTTTGATGTTAAGACGGTGCCTGTGCACCTTAAGGATTTTGGTGGGATTCATAAATCACTACCCTGATTTCAAACTGTTACGTAACCAAGGTGGTTATGGTTTCCGGTTTACCTCGCTGCAATGACTTGCGATGAAGAGGCGGGGCATTGTCACGAACGTGCATCATCATCGGTTCGGCGTCCCTTAAATCCGGTATCTCTGTCTTACAAACCAAAAGCCGTAGAGACTGAATTCTTGTCTGGATCTTCGTATGCTGTTTGGAGAAAGCGCAGTTTGGAGCGAAGCACTGTCGAGATGGATCACGTTGGAGAGGGAGGCCGCCCTGTTTGTGATCAATGTGGTGCTTAGGTGTCGCTGTTGAGATCTGTGCAATAACTTGGTTCGTATTTTTCCCCACAGTAACTCACACGACAACCTGCTTCGGAATATTGAGTGCTTGGAGAAGTATGCTCTCATGTTCGCCGATCGGGTGGTCTTCATCAAAGACGTGAGAGACAAGTGTGAACAAAATGAGATTTGTGAATGGGGCTTCTACTGGCGGTGTCACAAACTCAAGAGCATCGATTGCATCGCCATTCACTACTCCTCCGAGAAACGACTCATTAAGGTGAGCTTCCTTGGTCTGCTGACTTGTAGGAGGTGAAATGTGCGCTTCATTGATACCGATGGAGAAGATCCCTTAAGGCGAGGTGGTGTCTCATAAAACCGTCCAGTGCTGCACTTTAGAAACCTATGTCAGGCAGTTTGTCAGTACAGTACATCTTTTTGGCCTCTCTGCTCCTCTCTCTGCTTTTACTGTCATTCCACCTTGTCCACCTTGCAAACAGGGTGGAACTCGGCTTAAGCAGTGCAGAGGCTAGCCTTTCATTAAGTGCGTCTCACAGCATTTGGAGAGGGTGTACCACGTGAAGCGTTGGCGTAGTTTATCACTCAGAGACGGCATCGTGTTAAGGAGCGAGATCTATGTTTCATAGTGGTATCAAATAATTGGAGGTCAGTGTGCGAAGAACTACTCGTGGTTATGCTTAACGTGGGTTCTGGAACTGTGAGGCGAGAGCAACTTGGTGTCACACGCCCAGCAGCATCAGATGACAAGACGCGTAAAGAACTCGTGATTTGTTCCGCACTTCTCTTCACTTCACCCCATCAAAACGCGCATTTGTTGGTCTTCGTATTTCAACGGTCGTCGCCAAGGCATTAATTGGTCACCTCAGACCACGCGCCAAGGCGACTGCATTGAAGGCGCTTGTGCACTCGTTGAAGGCGAACCAGTGCCAGCTGAGGTCTGCCAATCATCTACAAGATGTCATAAAATTCGAAGCTGTACAAGGAAATATCCGAAGCACCACCAGCATAGCTTTCGACTCCATCAAGTGGGTCTAGATGTAGCTTCACTATAAAACCATGACACCTCCATGAATTCTATTTGGATGCTTCCCTTCGGTAAACACAAAGTTTCAGGCATCTTTGTTGGCAAAAAGACATGGGCTAGAAGTCGTTGTGTTTCGGAAGGTGGAAGGGATGAGCTCAATAACGCATTTATGTAGGCATCGGTAATACTATCGGTTGTTTCTTATGGTTTACTTCAAATTGATGCCAACACTGCCTAGGTCGAATTCCCCGAATCTAAAATCCACGAAGAAATGCTCTTCCTTCTCTCCATCTCCGATCGTGATCTCTCCGATGCTGAGATCCTCGACACCGCAATGTGCCGTGGCAGCGCAGCCGGTCTTGGTCTAGCCACCACTGCTGCTGTTTCCCAACCCTCCACCTCTCTCACCGACCCCAATGAAGAATCCATCGTTCATGAACCGGAGACTGCGTCCTCCTCGTCGGTTGCCTCCTCCTCCGTCGCCACCACCGCAGCTTCTGCTTCTGCCTCCACCTCCGCCATTTCTCGGGGGGTGAGGGGAGAGGAGGAGGTAGCGGGCCAGCGCTCCATAAATGGACTCTTTCCTCGAACATCCCTGCCCTCGTCGTTTGCTGCATCGTCATCGACAGGCACGGCGGGAACTACGACAACAGCAGCGACGGTGGCGCCAACGACTTCCGCTGGTACTGGCGTTACTGGTGGTGGTACCTCCCACTCACGAGGTTTCGTGGTCGCTTTCGCGGGTTCGCATCGTGGTACGAGAAGATCGTGAAAGGGGCCTTTTGATGGCTATCTTCCTCTTCTCTTTGTCTTTTGCTGATCTTGTAATGCAGTGATGTGCTTAATGTGTACAGGGGAAGCGTCATTTCACTCATCCCATCATTGGATTCTATTTATCTCGTTATTTCCACTTTGTTGGCATAATATTACAGAGTCATTTCTTCGTTGCCCTGTTTTGATGTGCTGGCAGGGATTGGAGTTGGTGGGTTGGTGCGGGTGCAGGCGGGAAGGGGCACTATCTCAGGTTCGTATTTGCAGTGATTGTAACTACCATGATGCTTAGAGCATCGATAGTAACATCATGGTGGTGAGTAATTTCGTAAGAGTTTCGATTACGTAGTGGGCACAGAACGTTACCGACCACACAGCAGAATTTCATTAGAAGTGAAATCCATAATTAGTTAGAGTATATTGCAAGAAGATATAGAATTTAAAACAGACATCCAAATGTCTCGTGTCAGAATATTACCCAGTTCAATATAAAATGAAAGTACACATTTTGTTTATGCTATGAAAAATGTGGGTGATTTGGTATGAGTAACGAAAATCTGCCGTACGCGAATGGATGGATTGCCTCCTTCCTTTAGTGCAACAAGCACTGTAATCCGTGTCATTTTGCTAATCATATTCACACAGCTCAGAAATATACTCTTCCAGTGGAAGAGTGAGGTTCCTGAACCATTTACTCTTTCGGATGCACGAACTTGGTTGAGGCGTTATTTGATCTCAAACCATGGAGGTGCCGCTAAAGTCGACGAATTCCTTGCATTTCTTCAAACACATGACTATATTAAAGTCGCGTGCTTTGAAAAACGCAACTTACCCTTATTTTAGTAAGTTTTTCTTCGTTCCTACACATCTTTAGTCCCAATGATGAGTCACTTTATTGTGCACCTGGTAGACGAGCAGGTAGTTTGTTTTGTAGTCACAGTTGCTTTATTTCAAAAGAAACAGGCTCTCTTTTTAAGTCCGGAGTTTCAGTTTCGGAACAAGTGGGAAGAGCGCTTTATTATCGCTCATTGTCTTTAAATCTCCTAAAAAGGTATGTTTTGTTTTTTCATTGTCATTTGCAGTAAAGACTCACATCCTACTTGCCAGATCAAGTAAAAAATGATCTCCATCCATCGCTTCACTACAAAAATGCATTAGTTGTGAAAGAGATTCTCACCTTCCCATCCTTCGAGTCATGCAAATTCTGCTCAGATTGGCTTACTGAAATTGGTGAAAATTTATACCATAATAGGCGGGAGTCGGGAATTACTCTGAGCTCCAGTCTTCTTGTCCACCTGGATTTCTTAAATAGTTGTAAGTTCGGTTACCTTGTTTTCGCCTGAATTGTGCTACATTTCAATTCCAATTTAACTAACTTAAATAACTTTTGATTTTTATAATCTCTTCCAACAAGGTTCTGGTAGTAGCGTACTTTCAAAAGAGAATAGGGCCGGTGTTTTGAATGATATCGTTCGGGTGATCGTCAAGCTATTGAAGACCTTTGATACCTTTGCTCCTCCTAATCCGACCACAGTTTGCCTTTTCAAATTTGTTTTACGTAAGCATAAAACCAGTTTTGTGTCGAGTATTGCATCAATTGTACGTCTTAACCGGGCAATGGTTGTCCTGTCGTGTCTAGGGCGTCACGAAGAGCAAAAGAAAAAAAATCGACATCCACCCAGTGCATGGATCGGTAACCGAATGGGTATTCTGTGAGTGCGCTCTTCGGATGATTTCACTTTAAACCTACTTTAACTGTTAGTGGTAACCTCTTTCTTGCCCAAGAAAAGACCTTCACTACGTGACTTCAGCACGCAAAGATCTACAGAATCTGAAAAATCAACTTTAAAAGTGTTTCGCCGTTCCCACTCAGTGTCTCCAAGATCTCGGAGGTAGGGTGTGGAAAAAAAACTCGCCTTTGCTCTTCTCCCTAGGTTCTCGCTAAATCCCATAGATCTCCACGTGAGTATGTCCTTCTCTCGGCCTACCATAATGACTGGTAGACTGCAGAAGGCTCATTCAGATGTTTCCAATTCCACCGACTCTGTGGAACGACTCCTGCGTCTAGCTACCACTCTACTCCACCCAAACGCCTGTTTCATCATCGCCCGCCTAACCGCTGCTATTAGAAGTATCAAGAAAAGTGCTAACGACGAAAACTTTGTAGACAACTACTTCCCCTTATCCAGTGTTGAATGTGTAAGTTTAGATTTTTCTTCCAACTGTTGACTACTCACTCGTTTGTGCTATCACAGATGGCAGGTCTCATAGCGCCGATTCTGTTTCCGACTGTCTCTCAACCCAAAGTCATCCTTACTTCACGCTTGGATCGTGCTGAATGGAAGGAAGCTCTTTTGACCATACTCTTCTCCGTCGATGGTGAGAAGTGTATCGAACCCATTGAACTCCTTAATGATATAGTGGATCTAACCAAGCTTCCCTCGCAAGCCAAAGTAATTACATCTTGTCTTCTTTTTTGACTTTCTACAAACCCACACTTCAATTTTCCCGATTGTTTGGATTTGGTGTAGGAGTTGGGGCCAGGTGTGGTCAATCCATCACCGTCGATAGTAGCTCCTCTTCGGTCGTCCTTCTCCCGTCTTAACATCAGATCTTCGTCCCACAGAACAACAGCTGTTCCTTTTGGCTCCTATCGTGCCAAACTTGGAGTTGAGAGCTCTTCTAAGGCACCCAGCGCTCCCCCGATGTCATCGCAGTCAACGCTATCGCCTACCTTGCGATGTTCACATATATCTGTAAGTTGACTGACTATTAAACAGCTTTTTTTTTCAGAGAAAATTGGCGTCACAGCAGCGATTATCTAGCCTTGGAAAGACCTATGAACTGATGAAGCTGCTAAATGGGATTCTCGAGGACCGAGCCATGGATCCTAAGGTGAAGCTAAACCATCTCCGGCAGGTACCGTTTGGGGGGTGAAAACACCCCACTCCCTTTGTTTCATTGGATTGAGGTAGAAGAGGCTTATTTGTAGTTTCAAACATACCATGGAGACGTCTTCTGGATGCGTTTCGGTGATGTAAAAACGGCAGAGAGGTATTTCGACCGTCTCAACCATCGAATCGCGAATGCTTTGACTAAGAAGGCTTCAGAGACGTCGGATGAAACCATGCCAAAGACGAGTGGTGCTCCTTTCTGGCGAAGAGTACGCTCTACTACTCCCAGACCTTCGAAGTAGATGGCTTGCTGCGGTGTGATTACTTGGATGCCTATCATTCCATTCGTCACTTTGTAGATCCTGCTTTAATGCTCATAGTCTTGTAACCTCTTTGTGCTCAGTGATTACATATGTTTGTAATGCTTTTTAATCATTGCTGCATCATTTAGGAACGCTCGGATTGTACTCGCCCCTGTGGACTGAGGCTGCGACTCAAGCGCCTTTTCAGTAGTATCTCCATGCATGGGCTTAGAGTCGAAGATTATGTTTGATGTGAAACACTCGGAGCCTCGCCTTAAGGTGTAAGAGGCCGCAGTGGTGTGGTAGAACATGTCTCACTAGCATACAGGGGGTTGGGGTCCGCTGGCCCAGCCTAAGGTTCACGCTGTCGGGTGGCGGTGCAGACTGCAGGTTGTCCAAGGGATAGCAGTGGAGTGCGACCAGGTGATGGGGCACTACGTTTAGCTGTGCTGAAGGAGGGTCGCGGGTGCTACTGCCGACTTCGTGGTTTCGACACTTGGGTAGTTTCAATGGCATTGGTCGCAGTCGGTGGAGTGCGTCATTGTTATGAGGGGTTGGCTCTGAATCACTTTGTGCTCTGACATATACCAAATCTGGCATTAGCTGTTAAGGATAATGCTCCAATTCTTAGTTACTAACTCATCAAAACGTAAAAAGGAAGCTGCGACCTGCCCAAAAAAGTTACGGAAATAATATTGGCGCAGTTTTGCTAGTTTTACAATGATTTGGCTAGCAGGCAATAGCACTGCGGTAGAAAAATTTTGTTATTATAAATATTATCATTTTTGAAGGTCACCTGCTTTGCCATTGGTCAGTGGCTGGCGCCTCATTCCCTTTTCACTGCCTAGCGAGCTTGTCATGGGTCTCTCGTACAAAGTTGGTGTGTTTCGTTTCGTTATTCCTTTTGCAATTTCTTATCCAGACATCGAAACTACTGTTTTTGCACTGCAGCTGATATTGGTCTTGCTGAGTGGGGTCGTCGGGAGATTGAAATTGCTGAGAATGAGATGCCAGGATTGATGAAAATGCGTGCTAATTATGGCGCCGCTCAACCCCTTAAGGGAGCTCGAATTGGTGGTTGCCTTCACATGACCGTCCAAACCGCGGTTCTCATTGAAACCCTAACTGCTCTGGGTGCTAAAGTTCGTTGGTCATCGTGCAACATTTTCAGTACCCAGGATCATGCAGCCGCCGCCATTGCTAAAGCCGGAGTTCCTGTGTTTGCTTGGAAAGGTGAAACTGAGGAAGAATATGTTTGGTGCATGGAACAGACTTTGCAATTTGAGGACGGTCCGCTGAACATGATTCTTGACGATGGCGGTGATCTAACAAATCTCGTTCACGAAAAATATCCACACCTTTTGAGTGGTATCAAGGGTATTACTGAAGAGACGACCACGGGAGTTCATGCGCTCTACAAGCGCCTAAAGGAGGGCAAGTTGAAGTGCGCTGCTATGAATGTCAATGACTCCGTCACTAAGAGCAAGTTTGACAATCTCTATGGTTGTCGAGAGTCCCTGGTTGATGGTCTTAAACGGGCCACTGATGTCATGTTGGCCGGTAAAACGGCATTTGTTGCTGGCTATGGTGACGTCGGTAAAGGTTGTTGCCAATCTCTTCGTTCCTACGGCTGTCGTGTTTTAGTTAGTGAAATTGACCCAATCAACGCTCTCCAGGTAGGTATCTGCTTCCCGTTTTATTAATCTTTTTCTTCCATAAAGGCTGCCATGGAGGGCTACGAGGTAACAACCGTTGATGAGGCAGCAAAAGAGGCTCATATTTTTGTCACCGCCACGGGTTGCTGCGATATTATTATGGGACGTCATTTTGAACAGATGCGAGAAGACGCTATAGTCTGCAATATCGGGCACTTCGACATTGAGGTTGATGTTGTTTGGTTGAATGAAAACTGTGTGGAAAAGGTGGAAGTGAAGCC
Source organism: Taenia multiceps (assembly GCA_001923025.3). Taxonomy (NCBI): domain Eukaryota; kingdom Metazoa; phylum Platyhelminthes; class Cestoda; order Cyclophyllidea; family Taeniidae; genus Taenia; species Taenia multiceps. The sequence goes on from CM010311.1 coordinate 3,146,412, forward strand.
ACAAGTGGATCGCTACCTTTTAAAAAATGGTCGGCATATCATTCTCCTAGCCGAGGGTCGTTTGGTTAATCTGGGTTGTGCTCATGGACACTCGAGCTTTGTCATGTCAAACTCGTTTGTCAATCAGGTCCTTGCTCAAATTGAGCTATACACGAAACCCGAAAACTACCACATCGGTGTCTTCATGCTACCCAAGAAGGTGAGATTGCTTTTTTTTGCCCTACTTTTTTGTGATTGCAGTTGGACGAGGAGGTAGCTGCAGCTCACTTGGACCAACTTGGAGCCAAGTTGACAAGGCTCACCAAGAAGCAGGCTGAGTACATAGGCGTTCCAATCGACGGGCCTTATAAAAACCCTCACTATCGTTATTAAGTTGCCATGGCGCACCAGGATTTGATAATGACAATCAAGCTTAGTAATAAAGTTGTTCTCTTTCACGCCTCCCTTCCATTCAAAGCGATGAGATTACAAAAGACTTTTATTTCCATAAGTTGCATCTTTTCAAGATAGGGAGGGGGAAAGAGGGTTGATGTGGTTTGGGTTTGATTTTTTTTTGAGTTTGTATGTTTGGATATTTTATCTCCAGAAGGCGCAGTAATAAAAAAAGACGGGAACAGGAGGAGGTAGGGGCCAGCTACCCCTTCGAGAGGAAGAAAGTGAAGTGGTGGAGGCGAATTTACAAAAAGCTACATGTTTGTTGAGGTGGAGGAGGGTAGAGAGCGGAATGATAAGACCACATGGGTCAGTGTAAACGAGGTGGGAGAGAGAGAGAGGAGGGGAGATGGACGTCACGACATCAAGCATAGTGGGGAGTTGTTCCAGGCGTTACCTCCACTGATTTTTCTTTCACCCTCATGCTGCGCACTCCTCTTGACGCTCAAATTCTGCCATAGCATCGTTGAGCTCCATGAGGATCAGCTTTGCCATGTTCATGTGTTCCGTGTTCATCCACTACAATAAATGCGTTCAACAGTCAAATGCGTCCAGACGGAGGGGAGAAAGGCATCTCCCAGACCCAAGAGTAAGTCTTTACTGTGGCTTCAGGGAGCATTCGAGACTTTATATCTACACCAACTAAGGTAGAGCCGAAATAATTACTTAACAGTCAAACCAATGCAACAGCTTGGGTGGAGGGGCCGTTCAGTTGCGCCAGTCTATGTCAAGAAAGAGGGCGACCATAATCAAGCTAATTTACAAGCAGGAAAGCACGGAGGTAGTGAGTTGCCCAATTCTGCAGCACTTAAGTAACCAAACCAATTGCGTTCAAGTACACTGAAAACAGGCGCGTGAGGTTAGTCAGGTCCGCAATGCACAGCACCATTTTCGAAACAGGCACGCCAAAATCATTCTGCCGAGATACCTTGACACAAAGAAGGCTAAGTATCAGTTCGGCATTAAATTTCACGCATCCAGGCTGTTACGGCTGCCAAGTTTGTCGACCCTGGCACTGTATCGGATGTGAGCGTCGGTGTAACACTACCGCAAGGACATATAGCTTTTCCTTGTGGGGAGGACCTGTCCAATCCACAAGGACGTAGGTCACTCTGGTGACACGGCACTCCTTCTCCCTTTCGATCATCTTCCCTCTTGTCTTGAATCCTCATTTCATCAAGTGTGGCTTTAGTTTAACTGATTTGGAGTTCCAGCTGCTAACCAAATTGAGTCGAACTCGCTTCCAACACTCCAGGAAGTAGCTAAGCTAACTGCTGTTGTTGTAGTAAGTGGCAGCAGACGTGCACACTGCTTTGAAACAATTCACTTAAAGGTTAGATGCATCCCGTCAAGGCTAGAGGTCTCTCTGTTCTTCATCACTGGCAATGTACAATGACGTGACGTTATTGGCTCCGACCGCTCAGAGATCATCATTTGGGAAGAGATTTGTCGTGGTGGAAACCAACATTGACAGATGAGAGTCAATTTGAAAGACTGTCAGCCTATTTCCCGCCTTTTCACTGAATGGAGGACTAGCCTGTGACGAGGAACGGTATCAGTATCTCAGCATAAATAGTTACAGCCAAACAACTCACTTTCACCAAGGTCTACGCCATCCTCATAAAGTTCCACACCGTATGACTGACTGCAGACAGAATAGTTTACTATGACCAAACAAATATGGCTCGAATGCAGTCCAACTTATGTCGACCTTCTCTTCGTTAAACATTAGTTAGTAAATAAATAGTCGTTTGACAGACCGGAACACCAAATTGGCACCGAGTTGCAAAGGCGACCCCGTGACCTACTGGAATGTAAACACTATGTATGCAAAACAGCATGAGGTGAAAAGGTACCGTGGCTGGAATGAGAACAGAATAGGGAGTTCCAGGATGTAACAGACATCAGATCCAAACGCCAAGAAACGGGGAGATGCCTGTGATTACAGCGTCAGACCCATGCGCACCGTTTGCCACAGGTGGAAGACCAGCATAACACAAGAAGACGCAGCTGGAGAAGAAACTCAAAATTGTGATTCCATCCACTTTGTACTTGCTACTGCTTCTGCTTGTTCGTTCAACCACTGTGGGCAAACCCATCGACAGTGTGCACGTGTGTGGGTGTGTGTCAAGACCTCTTTACACCCCTTAAACCTGCTATAGATACCAGACCTCCTGAAGCCACTGTGATAGGCATTGAGGGACACGCAGTAAGGGGATTGGAATTCTGCCAACTTCATGATTTATCGGATCGTTCTTCTAAGACAGTTGATAGGGTGGAGATTAAACCGGACGGGCTTGCACGAACCTGTTGAAAAAGCACTGGATCTATTGACAGAGAAAGAGATACAGTCGTTCCATTAATCAGTTTGAGCAGCGCCCATTGCGACCCCTTGGATTTGGAAGGATTATCACAACACGCTCAACGACTGCCGTCTACAACGAAGGTGTACCACAGATGAACGAGAGGATACTACTTACCAGTTGCTCGGTTTGAGTGCCCTCCCCGATTGTGGTCGTAAGAATGCCATCCCTAGACTTGGCTTGATGATGGCTTGATGTTTCCGAAAACTACGTTAGTTTGATCCGAAAACTCTAAGGACGTGACAACTTTTTTGACCATTGCATTGGTCAAAAAGCGCTTTCTTCATTCTTCAGGCTTTAAGCCCCGCAGATATTTAATTAATCCTCACTTAAGAGATTCTCCTTAAGGCTCCCAAGTCCACCGAGCTGAAGAAACTGTTTTCTATCCTTGGTCTCAAAATGCCTTCAGAGAACCAGACAGATAAACGTGCATTGCCAAGCTTTTCTTTGCTTCCGAAGGTGATCTGCCCCTTGGCAAGCATTGACGCGATGATAGACCAAAGCCTCTCAAGTCTACTGAAGGAGGGTGTGCTCAACTACACAAGAAAGTGCTGACCAGGTTACTGTAAGATCTACAAATGCTTCTGTGGCACACAATTCACGATTGATACTGACCTAGAAGCCGTCAAATTCACCTCAGAGATCTACAAGTAGTTGGGAGAATCTCCTAGTGGAATGGATCAACGATTGATGCTTGCTCCTTATCCAGTACCGCAGAGTTGATAACACTCCTCATGATAATTAGGCCTCGACATGCCATTGGTGAAAAGGCCAGTACCTCTGACCGCTCCCTTCCACAGCCATTACTGACTGCACAAAGGAATCGAATTCGCGACACATGAAAGCATTGATATGTAACCCTTAGTTTGCAATGTAAAGGAAGTCACAGGATGAACAATGAAGATTCGCAAGTGTTTATGAATTTCATGAGGGTCCCTCGGCTACAGTTGTATCATCTTGAAGGACTTGCATACCAGCCACCTGGATATCGAGAAGACGAGGTCTTACTGGTGCTATCCCAAGGATTTCCAAGAGCCATGCCCAATGTTTAAACAAGAGCCATTCATAATCAATCTAGTGAACGTTCTGATAACAAACATGGCTTTTACGCTAGCCAATGGTGCGCCTCATTACTTCGTCGATTACATCCAGGCGTCTAGACATCCACAATCCCTTGGTAGCGATGAAGACTTTGTCCGCCTCCTTAAGATTATCATCAAACTGGCCTAGAAGTGATCCAGCGCAGCTCTGCAAGAGCCATGCTTCGAACAAGCCCATTTGGTCTAGACTTCGGAGGAGGAATTGTTCTCAAGAGCGATGGCCTTCGAGACATCGATGCTAATTCTGTTCACTAAAAGCATGAATATCAAATTGTGCACAATCTCACCACCTCTGATCCTCCTGATGCCTACTGAGGATTCTCCACGGTTGTGAAGGCAAGAATTGAGTAGCTGCAGTAACTGAGACCTCCAGACGACTCAGAGCGAAGCAGCAACATTACCAGAATTCATTCGTCTGATTTGGATTCAATATTAGCGTATTTTGTAAATGTGATGATGATAGAAGGGAACGATGTAAACTAATAGATGCAAAGTGATTGGAGGTGCGAGAATATGCCTGGTGAATCAAAGACACCTCTCTCTCAATGAGACGCAAGCTTGCGAACTCCACTTTGTCAAACGCTTCCCCTAGGAGGACGATGTGCGTAGTTACATATAATCGCGTGATTGGCTCAAGTCAAGGTGATAACCGCTCAGAGAGGCAAAAGAGGAGGAGAGGATGTGCGCACGAGTCAATATACCCCTCTCATCCAGAGGTGCAGATCGGTTCGTAGACCTTATTTCCCTTACAGGAGGAGGCTTTCTAGAATTATACCAAACTGTCTGGACGCTTCATAGTAAACAATGCCGTCTGCAGTCAGCCACGCATATAAAAATCACGCTATTCTGGACAAGATGTGGCGCCTCAAAAGTGTGAAGAGGCTAGGAATGGCTGTGAATTGTTTGGATAACAAAACGGATGCCTCTTGCCTTAAAGAAATTTAAATATTGAGACCGTACCTCATCATAAGCCAGCCAATCGGTTCTGCACTAATGGTTCACATTTGAAAGGTGTCTTTCAAGCAGATTGTCATCTGTCAACGTAAGGCATTCATTTGTCTTGGAGTTTTAACTACGACGTCCTCTTCCCGGGCAATGTGAAAGGAGTAAACCAATTGGCACATCACCCACGATGACCAATGGTGAGGACACGCCACTATCCGTTGTTCGTGATAGAGGACAGAGGGTCTTCCCTCCTTGACATGATGCAAACTATTTATAGGTGGTGCGTTGCTCCGCTACCGCGTACCACATGACCTTCCACAAGTGCTACGGGACGACAGTAATAAAAAAATTAACCAGAACTCAGCTAAGCTAAGCCAGCTTTTGCAACCTTGAAACCGAGCGCAACTCGACTAGATCAGTACAGCGAGAGTCACGTCCGTCAGAGTTAATCCAAACAAAGCTTCAAAACAAGGAGCAGGAGGGTACCGCGTCAATGGACTGACCTACATCCAGAATTTATAAACAAGTGGTAACAAGTACATGTCACATCAAGTCCTTGCGATATTTTTGCACCGAAGCCCACACAAGCCTTTTTAATTTCACTTAAATCTATTTACTACGGCAGGAGACCATCAGCTTGTTGAAAAAAACCACAGCAAAGTAGGCCAGGCTATCAGGAGCCTACAATAAGAGGTAATCGCGCTTTCATCGTCCTTGGAGTTGATCCAACCACTCCTTTCCCGGCTGCATTTGTTTGGGTCAGATGTTCGTCCCGTTGTTAACTAAACAACCAGTGTTCCACGACAAGTCTACAACCGTCCGGTTGCTAGTTGGTGAACCCTCTAGACACGAGATGTAAACAAAACCACAAATATGAACGAAAAGCTTGAGTTTATCTGTTTGGACAAAATTACTGCGGATCAAGAGCGCAACCGTTGCCCAATCGAGGTCAGGGGGCGAGCTAGGCATGAAGTCTAATGAGCACTACACATCGCGACCTACTCGCATAGGAAAGATGTCAATTGTGTCAAGTCTGCTCACCTTGTCGGGATGGACAGCACGGGCGGCCTTGCGGTACTGTTGTTTCACTTGTTTCACAGTCATCACATCTGCCATGGAGATTTGTTCCCACCGGACCCCCTCCCACAACACTGAATTCAAAGTGCAGAGCAAGGCCCGCACATTCTTCTCCTTGCCCTCCAACCACTCAAGCACCTGGAAAAAAGCTACTAGTAAGAGCTCTGCGGTCCGAAAAACACAATGAGGCAGTACTCGTGCTGCACCGAAAAAAGTCTAATCCCATTAAGCAAATTTTGTCGATCCAGTGGAGGAATGTACCTTCAGGGCTTCGCGATCTTCTGTCTGCACTAGCTTCTGATGTCGAATCTCCGCCAATGTCTTTGGCTGCTGATTACGTCTACTGCTTCCAAAAGCCTGCCCAGAGGAAGAGCTGAAGCCGCCCAATAGGTCCTCAAATGTCTCCTCTGTGACACGGGGCCGGGCACCATGAAAACTAGGAGAGGTGGTATTTGGTGGGGGATTGTGCCTCGGAGAAGCATAGGAAGCTGATGGTTGGTGCTGCTGAGGTGGTGTCGGTTGTTGAGGTGTGAACAATGGCTGACGAGCTGAGGGCGAGGAGAAGGGAAAACCGAAAGTTGGACCTAATAAAGGGAAAGCAGTTAACCGTTAGACCAAGAGACTTGTGTTCAAATCAAATGAGCAAAACTCTAGCGGTATTCAAAGGCGTAACGGGTACCAAGTATGTCACACCGAACCAGACATTAATTGAGATTACAAGAAGTACTTTCAATGTAAGAATGCAACAGTATGAACGAAGTTTCTGGCGAAAAAAAATGCTTATAGCTTGCGAACATCTATGGTGATGAGGCGGTGAGATAATTGAATGGTGTACGCCTTTCAAAGATCGTCATAAGTGATGATTCGTGTTCAATTCACAACAGCCATCCTTAATGGGAACAAGTGCGGCAACAGGAAATGCTGGAAAAGAAATCAAATTGGAAGTAAGCCTTACTGGTCTTATTTGCGCCCATTGGTACTGACGGCGAAGGATGTTGTCCACTCTGATGCACCGGGCTGTGTGAATGAGAGCTCGCCTTTGCTGCTGCAGTCTCAAAGATCTCGCCAAACTCCTGGAAGGGGTTGCTACCGCGTGTGAGGTTTGACGACGATGAGGAGATGTGAACAGAGGGCGAGGCCTCCGCTGCAGCAGCTGAAGCTTCAGCCGAAGTATCCACATTCTTTGGCGGCACAGAAGTGAAGAGATTCGAGGTGCTACTACTGGTGTGCACTTTGGCTTGCGACCGCATTTTGAAGGGATCGAAATCTGATGGACTTTTGGGGGTGGCGGAGTGGGGTAGTGGAGAGCTAGGGGGAGTCTGCTCTTCAGGAGGTTCAGTGGCCGTGCCGAAGGGATCAAAGGGATTGAGGTTAACCGCTGTCTCGCCCCAAGGATCGTGCCAATCAGCGGTGGCGGACTTTGCCGCGGGTGTGGAAGGCGAAGCCGAGGATGTGAAGAAGTCTTCAAAGAGAGGATTCGTTGCTGTTGTCGTGGCGCTGTTGGCTGCGGGATAGTGGTTGGACTGTGGCGGTGGTGATGTTGATGATGGTGAGGAAGTGGAGGCAGCAGTTGATATGTTAAGGAGATCACCGACAGTAGCAGATTCCTCTACGGTCTAGAATACCAAATTTGACCATCATCGTCCACGCTTTTAACAAAACATGCTTTTTATTCTAAAACGAGGACACTAGAAAGAGCTGAAATCAGACAAAGTTGGTAAAAATGTACCAACAAAAGGAATGTACCTTGCTGGTTTCACTAGGGACAGTAGTGGGAGAAGAGGACTGATTCATCTCCGCTTTGGGATCTGTGAGTTCATCTTTACCAAGATGATTCACCCCCAAACCCTCAATCAGCGTATCCACAGCTGACGCGGATTTTGGTGAGGTAGGAGTAGTACATTCGCCTTCTTGTTGTGTCTTATTTCCATTGCTATCCGTGGCTTCTGATGATCGAGGTGTTTGTGGTTGACTAGAGCTGCCAGGGGTTGACAATGGCTGACCTGTTGGTGAGTAGCCTGCAATGCAAGGAGTTTGCAAATGTGTTGTCTCTAGTTAACAAATAAATGGACGCATGCTACTGGCGCATTTAAGTAGCAAACAAATGCGAGGAACGGAATTAGAAGGCACTTCAACACCTCCATTATTTAGTGGACACTTTCAAATATTCCACAGGCTTCTTTATGCGTCCACACATACATACCGCGCACCCTACTAAACCATAGTGATGGTGTACCGGGTGTAGTTACTCCGGAGGGAATCAAAGGAATGAACTGATCCACCGGGAATGCCCGATCGTGCCAACTAATAAACTAGAACTACTACGTGACAATGACTACTCCAAGCATTATTGTAATAGTACTACCATCAGATCATGAAGTGTTCAATGTTCACAAGTAAAAATAGTTAGCACACATACTACTGGGTATTAGCAATCTGGTAGTGAAGCCGCTTTCAGGGCTGAGTGCTTCATGATGACTTCAGGAGTGACTCCGACACCAAACATATGGTAGTTTTGAAGGATTCTATCCAAAAACAAAAAAATGTAGCAGCAATAGACTGTCGGTTCACACCGATTTTTAGCAGATCCTCCACCCTACGGGTCTGCGCCACACCAAATTCTGGAAGGAGACCAGGCTTCCAGATTAAAAGGCCTTTGAACGACATTGTTGATAACACGCCTAATAAAACAGCGTGATTGTCCCCATTTGCAAATCGGAGAGTGATCGCTGGACCTCGGCGAATTCAAGGCGAGGCCAAAGTGAACAGAGCTGGACTGGAATCGGTGGCAAGACTAGATCATCCAGGGGAAGCTTTATTCTGGTGCCGAAAAATTTCCCCTTCAAGAACAGATGACAGTGGTATGAAGTCCTACTTGCATTACTGTTGCCTTAGTAGTAAAGCTACTTGCGAATTCACATGAGTTAGAACGACCTCCTCCACACTTATGGAGGCATTGACTAGCCCACTCCAACATGGTGGATGTCCACACCCAAAGAGCCTCATGACATGAAGACAACCATTGAAACCGCGTAGATTGCTGACAGCCATTCCAGCATTAACCTCTGCATAGCGGCCAAATTGCAACGACTTGAAAAATATCCGTGAAGGAATAAACATTAACGCCAACCACCAGGCTCAAAACTGATCATGATTTTGGAGAGACAGTAGGAATGGAATCCGCTTACCAGCAGCCTTGAGGGCAGCCGGTGACATGACCGACCGCATCTCGAAGGCATCGGAGAAGCAAAGCATAGGTTTCTGTGAGCTCTCGGGAGGTAAGGTCTCCCAGGGAAAGACGAGGGCTGCACCTTGCCGGGGTCGTTCGTTGGGTGAGACGGAGAGGTGGAGAATGACGTGGAAACTCTCGGCGTACCGACTGGTCGAGGTCATGCCGACCATGCCTTGGGCGCCAGCATTGGATGAGTGCAGGTGGTCCAGTTCCGATCTAAGGGAGGAAAAGGTCAAATGAGTGAATTATTGAGTAGCAACAGGGGTACAGTTATCTCCACTCACCCAGCACACCAATTAAATAACGGTTTGAGTAAAGGATGGAGTTTGCCGTGTATAGATAAATCATTACAATAGTTTAACCCTCCCCCTCCAGTTTTGGTTCCACGTACACTTAAGGCTTCACCCTTGTCAGCATCTCCTCCAGCCCATTTGAAAGTCTTGGAGGGGGGGGGGGGGGGCTACACACACACACAGGCAGGTTCGTGCATGTAAATAATAAGTTCTGAAGGTTCCCTTGAGATTGTACTCCAACTGTAAAATGACCCAATAGCCTTAACTCCTGGTCCAACAGTCATTTCGAAAAAAAGTTTAAATGGGTTGGGCTACGCCTTATTGATAGCGGTTTTGAGGTTAAATGTGTCTTACTAAAATGAAAAACATCAAGTGTGTTCATAATCGATGACGCTGTTTCCAGTGCTTGAATAAGATGATTGCTAGCGGATCAAAAGAGCTCGTATGGGTTTCGATGTAGGCCACGACAATGACTCACCATGACTCCTATAGACTTGTAAAAAGTGTGCAATCGTTTGTATGGACGCATAATGAGGTATATATCTATATCAATCTGGGTATACAGTACTCTTTGCTGTGCCCTGGGCTATTGCCCCATTGCTTGGACTCTAAGTGCCCTGGGAGATTAATTTAACCCGGAGGTGTCGCTGAGGAAGGATTGTATACCGACCAACTAACTGATGAATACGTCATTGACCATCACCTAAAGAAGACTAAAGTCACTCCCAGATTTTATTGGTGATTATCTCAATGCATAAAACATGTTGAGATTAAGATATTGCTCTATTTGAGACACGGATTTTGTGCCCTGCCAAAATGCAAACAGAAGTCTGAAAGGAATTCAATGCCCTAGGCTCATAGCGCAAGCTCCCCAATACTTTCTCCTCACCTTGAATACGTCCCATCTTATTTAAGCCGCTCAATGCAAACTACCCTTTAATCCTTACGCTGAGTAAAAATGCGAAAAAAAGCAGATAAGCAAGCCCATGTCATCCATTGACGTGTTGATGCACATTGAAGGCATAAATTTAGCTCCAACCCCCGCATTTCTAAGGCAGTACATCTTCAAGCCCCCCTTAGAACTCAAAGCTCTGTTTGGCTGACGGCTAAGATAAAAAGACATTGATGGCAGGAGAAAGCGTTGACAGTCTTATTCAATTCTCGACTATTTTTAGCATTGAGTTTTGGAAGAGCGATATTTAGCAGGCATGCGAATCTACTCATTACAAATAAGTAGACTACCACAAGTGATTTAAGCAAACAGGTAGAAAAAAAAATCCCAAAAAAGGCGGAGAATGAAGAAGGCATTGGACGATTGGAAACTCACTTCAAGAAGGTGACCTTTTCAGCATCACGATTAATAAAACCGGTGTAAAATTGAATTTGGCATATCTTAACCGACGCCGCCTGCAAACAGAGAAAGAGCACTCAGGAGGGGGACACACAAAGCCCCGCTGAAAACTCGGAACAATAATTTGTCACATGCAAAGCATTTAAATCAAGCGCTAGTCCACGATACTATGGATTTTTAAGCATTGTCAAAGCCAAGTAAAATGAAATAGGCAAATGAGGCAGATTTGAGGGGAGAAGGGAGGAAGAGGGAGGAGGGTTGGGCAAAGTTGTGTAGCATAGCTTTCAAACATCTAAAACAAACATCTGAAAGAAGCGTCTATCCCAATGAACAAGGAGTCAACTCATCACGTTATGCACACAAGGTGAAAGAGATTGCGCTATGAAGATGTAACTGCAAGAAAACCAAGCACAGCCAATTACAGACCATCTATAGGGCCGAAAAAAAATTAGAAAGATCCCTTTTTTAACTCGACCAAAAGGCAGGGAAAGAAACCAACCTTCCCTTTTCCCGCGAAGAAGGAACGGGCATGGTAAACAGTGATTGTAACATCCCCGTAGACAGAGAGACCGTTGAAGGTGATCTCAATTTTGCGATCCTCAAACTCGTAGGTGCTGAAAGAGGATTAAAATCATCCAGTGAGGAGGATTAAAGTACGACAATCGGTTAGTCGCCATCCATTTCGGCCTCAATTTGAAGATGAGCAGGACAGTGCTGTTGCAAATTAGCGTAGACCTATGATTGAAGTCGTTACCACCGTGTATGAGACTACGTTGAGCAATCAGTCGGAGAGATCAGCGCCGTGGCGAAACTAGTGATTAAGTCCCATCTCGAGGCTAGAATGAGCAATTCCCCCCGAGACCGATGCAAACGACTGGAAATGTCAGCGTATGGAGGTTTTAGCAGTGCTAAGGTGGGACAAATTGATCCGATGGGTTGATGAGTTCCACTTTGAACAAGAACACGCCAGGACTGAGATCAAGGCACCTTTAGACACACATTACTTTTCGGCCATTGCCCGTAGGAATCGCTGATGGAGCATTCAGGAACCGTAGTACTTTCTCTTCTTGAACGCCGAAAACGTGAACGTCTAGAGGATACCTCACAGCACTCGGGTATGTATTTTTTTGGAAAAAAGAGGTTTTTTAACTGATCATTACTTGGGAAACAGGAGCTGAGATCAAGGTGAACGGTCTGAAAGCTTATGGACACACCCGCTTTGGACAATGTGTGAGGTGGGAGCGAATATTGAATGCTGCTTGTCATTTAAGGCGTGTTTGACGGTTCGATTGCTGCTGCTGGCTGTCCCAAGTAAACCTACACAAACTCACCAGCAAAGGAGGGAACTTGGCCCCATTTATCTTCAAAAAACGGTTGTGGAATGTGAAAAATTCCATTCCGAGTAAAGACTTGCTTTTTGATCAAAAATGAGCCAGTAAGCCAGCCAAGCGAAAGACTGAAGATGGATCCAAAACACAACCAATGATGTCTGACTGCTGGTAGAGGTGTGCTAGCGATAACTGACTAATTAGCAATTCCATCTTATGTTATTGGCACAATCACTGCTTGTGTGGTCAATTTTACATCGAGAAATGTAAGTAAACAAGGCTTCAACTGAAGCCTTTAACCCTAGTTACAAATGAGACAGCCATGCGTGAGACAGACCTGGGGTGAGGCCAACGCGAATAAAGTGACGCATTTGATGATCATCTTCTCCAGCAATTAAACTACCTGATTAGGTCACAGTTTTACAAAAGGGCTCTATCATGGGCCAGTCTGTAGACACAAGAGCGATGATGATGATGATGATGATGATGATGATGAAAGGAGCCATGAACTCCGCGAAAGCCTTCAAAAAGTGGACATTGGTGAGACCACCACAGTATGCCTGTGCTCAGCTGCAGGTAGGCCATTTGGACGACTGGTGTAGAGTGCTTCAGCTAAACTGACAAGCTTTTCCAAGGGTATAAATGCAACAGGAAAACCCTTCAACAAATGGACGCAATTTAGGCTTCTCAGATCAGTATTTTTGTGTAAACCCAAAAGCCCTGATGAAACAGCCGAGATGCAATATAAGTGAGGTGAGTGAAAACAGCATCAGGCGAAATTTCGTTACGATTGGTGATGTCCACACTTGAGCAAGACCTAGAGCCAGGCCAAGGCAAGTGAGCTCAAAGCACCTAAATGTTGTGTGAAAGTTTTGACAACCAGAGGGGACAAAATTTGACAGACGTCAGAGGAGATAGCTTTACAAAGAAGGCCTAATGCCTCCTCAATGCGTACAAAGCGCGGAAATAAAAAGTTAACGAGCATTAAAAACCCCTACAGCTGCCGATAGGGGCAGTAACTCACCGCAAAGACTCGTACTCGGCCATTGAAGAAAAGACCTTCGTGTTGCCCTGGTAAACATCGACATAGGGACGACAACCGTTTCTGCAAAGCAGTGTAAGAAAGTGCTGTGTTTAGCAAAACATGCCTCGTGTTGATTACCCACTTTGTTGGATAGGAATCGGCCCAAAAAGGATCGGGTTATGAAAAAAGGAGGGAGAGGGAGGGGAATACCACTATATCTGACTGCCTTCCAGGCAAAAGGCAGAAATTAGGACAGTAAACGCTACTACAGTGGCACAATAATAATGACAGATATCTAACGACGCTAGCAATAAAAGTCAGAATGGCATTCATACAGTTGTATGGAGCAATTTATGGCGGGATGCATTTGCGAAAACAGTTTTATTTTACTGGAGTACTTTAAGGTTTTGCTTAGTTCTCAGTTTTGGAAACAGTTCACTTCGAGTCCCCACAATTGAAGCTTCTAAGACCTTCTGTGGGTCGACAATGCAACATCGGCTTCATTCGTCTTGGGAGAGGTTCCAAGGGGTATCATAGTTGGCAGCAAAGAGGGAACCTGATCCCAAAGGACGACTATCCAAATTACTACTGCTAAATAATTAACCTTATTGGGTGGAAAGAAGTGAAAATGATGCGGATGGAAGAATGTGTGACGATTCCTGACCGAAAGACTGGGAATGACGGCTATCTTCAACAATAACTCCCCGGTTCTGCATTCTGCACGAATGCTACTATCAACTGAAACGACACCAGCCCTGAACCATCTGGAGGGGTTCGTTACGCAGCTGTCTACGGCGTCCGTATGAGAATTTTAATAAAGTGGAAAATTGGTACCTTCTCTACCTCCCTACCAGATGGACGAAACCCAAAAAGGCATGACTCGTCGGCCCCAAAGCGGGAACAAAGTAGCAAGGAGGAATGGATACGAAACTATTTTAAATCCTATCCCTTATTAAATGACTCGTCTTTTAAGATGGTGTTCGGAGTTTTACCCCCGATACGGTTCCAGTAGAGGGCGAAACTCCGGATCCAGTCGAAGCGCCTAGGGGAACCAGTGACGAGGGGGTCAAGCATTCCTTCAGTTGTATAGAAAGTCGATCACTTACACGGCTGGCTCGTAAGTGTTTCCCTTATATCACCATTCACGTTGTGATGGCTAATACGAGAGGCTGACCGAGGGGGGCTACGTAGTACTTTGTTCATTTAACCCTCGGTTTCGGTAACGAGCCACTTAGGAGCTCCGCTATTGTACCTTTCCGGTGCGACCTGGCCTTCGGGCCATACCCATAGCCACAAGCCCTACCATGCGTCGGGCGACGCATGCAGTGCTCAGACATTATGTCTTCCTTCGTCTTCAGCGATGTCTCAGGGGCTACAGTACTTCAATGCATCATGGTGATTGCTCTTTTGCATATGCCATTTTGAGGTAATTTATTACCTGCAATCACGAGTTTAGCTTTCAATGAAGAATTTTGCTATAGAATAACGACTACTATTCACAATTCCAGCTGGCAGGAAGGCATATAGATGCTGTATGGTAAGTTATGCATCCAAGCTCTGCAAATCTGGAGCTGATCGTCTCATTCCACCGCGGATTAACCTATTCGGCCCACATCATCGACGATACCAGTTTGTCGGTCCTTCTAAGCATCAATAATTAGCCTTTAGAGGCACTTTGACCATCATATCCTAGTTGACGAAAGCAGAAGCAAGACAAGATGGATGTATCTTAAACCCTTGAAAGTTTATGATGGGCAAGGAAGTAAAACTATCAGGTGACCCGAAAATTAGTTCAATTTTCGGCACGACTGTACTACTTCCCTTTTTTTGCACACCCGTGTTGCATAAAAGGCCGGTTGAACCTGATGAACGTATTTCGCATTATCTAGTTTACGAATCAAGTGCAAATGATTTCCAATGATGTAGCAGAAGTTAAAATTTGTCAACTTATAGCCTTCGGAGAAGGCTTGGCGTGGTGGCAGAGTGGCGTGCCGGTAGGGAATGGCTCACATAAATCACTTGATTATGACGGTGATTCACTCAACAAGGGAGGGCAAGTCCCTCTCTTCTTGATCATGAAGAGATAATTATGCGTAGCCACTGAACAACCTGGACGATTCTTTAGCGTGGACGATGAAAAGTGAAAGCTGCCAAGCCAATGGGTCCCGTCTGCATACACTTACAGGTGAAAATCTGCTACAAGAGTCTTCATTGCGGCGTCAGGATGAACTGTTTGCTAAACGGTCAAATGACTTTGAACACGAGGCAGCTTCTGGAATTGAACAAACACACCTTTGTTTAGCTCAAATCATCCACTACCCTCCATTTACACACCTCTAAGACACAAATTCGGCCCAGAGAGACTGCTCGTGCCTTGAAGCTTGGAGAAAAGGGTCATCGAAGAGAGAGATGCCCAGAGCCTGAACTGAACAAATTAAGCCATTTTGAAAAGATGTGGTTTCCAGTGCTGTCACAAGAACTTCGACAAACCTCCCGTTTTTCACTGTGCTTACGGCACGGCTACTTCAGGACACGTGAGCCTCGTCATCATGACTTCATGGAATCACTTAGGGGGAACTGCAACTTACTTGAGCCGATTGAAAGATGGGATAGGGGTGATGATGATGCTTATTAATTCAATTGGATGATTGTGTGGAAATTGGGGCGGTACGGACACAAGCTTTGCCACGTAGTCGATGTAGCTGAAAATGGCAAAATAATCGGGCAATGACCCTCCTTTTTCAACACCTAGATAATCAAACTGATCGTTTAAAATACTACCAAAAGACGTGACGACTAACGACTTGCCAGACTCACCGTATTTGAGCTGGCGTAAGCCTCACAGGTCCCCGCTTCGAGGCAAAGAACTTCAGCGCCGTGGACGCATCCGTGAATACACGACAGAAGCAGAGGAGGCAGCAAACCAACACTGCGGACAGCTGGCGTCCATCAGTGCAGTGAATGACACACACGTTGTCTGGTTTCTGCGACAACCAGAGGCGTGCGTTCTGGCACAACTTGACGAGGGACCACAGTGATGGCGCACGGTTGGACTCAAAGGGGCGGAAGGAGACACGGCCACCAAACCAGTGTGAGAAACGATAAGCTCGTGAGCTGAGGTTGTAGACGGCGTAGCTATTGGGATGGTGACGGTCCAAGAAGGATTGAGCTTCCTCCATGGAGTTGCGGGAACCGACAACGGCTTCAAGACCGCTCTCGGCGGGATAGGACATTACTGGAGGGAGAAAGGTTCACAAAACTAAAAAGACTTGCCTACTGACATTGAAGAAGGGTAGGAGTGGGTGTTAAAACCCCTCAAGACGAGGGATGGCAGATTCAACAGATGATGCAGTGCCTGGAAGGCGAAATGGACTGAGTCAAGCAAGGGTTCTTCATGGACTTCCTGCTGTCTTATGACGATATTTTTTTCAAGCATGCAAACTTAAGGGTCTTTTTTGGGTTTCCATGATGTCAGTGTCGCATTGATGGCATGGAGCTCTGCTCATGAACGGTGTAGAAAGGTACTAGGTAAGGGATTACGATCTCAAGAATTGACATGAAGTAAAGCTGAATAATTTAAGAGCGTGTGGCCCGGATTCTATGAGACTCAAACAGATCACAAATAGATCAAGGCTTCATTGACCAACGGAAGCACGATGGGTGTGTACGAGCCTGAGGACTAGGAAGCGGAGACCGCTTGACCTTGAATCAAAATAGTCTTAGTCTTGCGTACCTATGGTAAATGAATGACCTTGAACTTGGAGGCTTCGACTAAGCCCAAAACGGGGTCAAATGTGACCACAGCCAAATGAGAGAGTTAGCAAAGAAGTTAAAAGACTAACCATAATACTCTGATTAGTTGTTAAACTCTTCAGTTTCGTTTCACGGATACACAAAACCCGGGTTTTGTACTTCCGCTGACCAGCTCATAAACTTTACGAAGTTGGGGAAACTCAGAGGGCCACGGTGGTGGCTACAGCAAGCAAACTCAATCCTAAAGGACGACTATCCTGACGAAGGGGAGGTATCTCCTACTGATGTGACGCCTACCTTTGGCAAATACCGCGCCTTCGTGTGCGACAATAGCCCTGAACCATCTGAACTATTCACGGTACCCGCATGAAAATACCGATGATGTGGACACGCGATGCTTCCTCCATCCCCCTACCAGCTCGACGGAATAGAGATAGATATGACCAGGCAACACTGAAGGAAAGGCAAAGTGGCAAGAAGGAACAGGCACGAAAACTGATTTCATTTAATCCTTTTTAAATCATGTTCTTCTTACAACCAGCGATGGACACAGATGACCAACACAATGCAGTTCCCAATCAAGATAAAATCCAGATCCAATAAAACTGCTGTGGAGAAATGAGTGACGTCGCGTCTGAGTTGAACACAAATTCGATAGCTGGCGCGGGTGCCTCGTGAATGTGTGTCATATAGCACTATGTTGTGATGAACGAGGCGGGAGGGTGACCAAGAGGAGCGCCAGGGTGACGCCCAAAAGGAGAGGAGGCTGCGTAATACTTGGTTCATTCATTTAACCCTCAGTATTGGTTTTGCGGACACTTAAGGCCCCGTATTTGTGCGTGGCCTGCGGGTCATGCCAGCAGCCCTTCAGCTCTTCAATACGTCGCCAATGCATATTCTTCCTTACTATTAGAAATTCTTTCGTCTTAAGGAAAGACTTTAGGCGTTTTGGCTTTATTTCACGCGATTACTACCATGATGGCCGACGCATACTGCCTCGCAAGCCGGATAACCCGCGGCTCAGGAGACACTCACCAATTTTGTGTAGGCTTGGTTGTCACGACTATGTTTAGCTTATTGTTAGTTTACAAGACAACTGAGTAAGCACAAAATCACTTACCCGCTATCCGTGAGGTAATGTATTGCAGGTCCAAGTCATTTGGAATAGCACTGAAAAGTTAGAAAAATGTGACTGCTTGAGCAATGCGAAAGTACTCTAAACCCATTCTAACAGCAAACACTACCAGCACATTTAAACAAGCTAGCATTTTTGAGTAAGTGTGTGCTAATGACAAGACATAATTGACAGCGCTGCAGTGAAGCAACACTAGCATAGCAAAAAGCGCAATGAACCAAAACAAATTCAGCACAAAAAACCCACAGTTCACGCACCCGCCCCTATCAAAGGAGCTTGAGAGAAAAATATGAAAGAGAATGTTCTATTACCACCAGTAATACCAATTTTAATGGGAGATACAGTTAAAACATAACTCGGATCATTATGAAGGTGAGAGACCTCCATGGATAGAGTGTGAAATCAAGAAAAAGCAAGGGGTGTGTATGAGTGTGTGCTGCCAGAAATACTGTCAATCACTAATTACGGGTCAATTAAGTGCCAAATGTGTGACTTCCTTTTTTACCATGTTTGTGAGATTGCATGCACAATTAGCGATGTTCCAATTTCCACCCGGAAGGCAGCGAACAAGGCGTGAAATCCACCTTGAAGGGCGTTACATTGCGCCATAATTCTCTCAACAATACACAAGATTGTAGAGTCTGAATTTGTAGTCTTTTGTTTATAAAGGTGAGAAAACTACCCAACTTCTTTAATTAGCCAAATCCATCCACTTGGTCCCACTACTGTATCATTGCTAAAGAGTTAATTATAGCTTGGAGAAATGAAAAAAAGAGGAAAGGCGGGGGCAGTGAGAAGACAAGTTCTCCCGCCCCAACTCAACTAGAGTGCACATCATTCCACGAGTAGGCGTGGGACTCTGCAATACCTTAAGAGAACAACAGAGAGAATTTCTTTTCATCTACTCACGTCTTCTCCTTGTTATCATAACGCAAACGGACATTTCGTCAATGCATCGCGATGTTTGCATTCTTAAAGAATTCGTTATAATGTCTAGGCACCGCTCGTTAGAAATCCACCAACCGATCACCCTCCAACTGGTTTTGTGCAGGAGCCCATTACCTACAGTCCAGTGGACCATAAAAATGAACAAGGGAGTCTGTAACAAAGCCCTTCTCCTACACAAAGGCACTTGGTCGCTTAGTTGGAGCTTTTTCAAACCTCCATTGCAGCAAGCACCGCCATAATGCATTAGCTCCTCTGACGCGCCACAAGGTTGCCAATGCCCCTCTTGTAAAACCTTTGCCTTCCAAAATGGTAATGATCATTGGTGGAGACATCGTATGTGGAATGTACGAGAAAAGAATGAATCTTTCAGCAATCAGGCTCAGAGATGCTCGTTTTCGAGTTGAGCTGTTTTTACAGGGTAAGGTTAGGGCCTTTTCTCTTCCATTTAGCATTCATCACTGTCTCTCAGGGGAGCCAGTAAGGAGGCACTCCCTCCTCTATGATGCGCTGCACAAGTTGAACTTGACGGTTCTTCAAGGTGCATGTCATACTGTGGCTCTTATCAATGCTATCACAGCGGCGTTTTCTGCACATCAAGTTGTTGCATCGTTCCATGGAAAGAGGAGTCTGGCGTACTTGCTTGGTCTTCGAAACGTGGACCTCTCCGTCCGCAGTTTACGGTAGAACATAAAGTACTCTTCCAGGGGTGGGATGACACAGACTTAGAAGTGTGGACTAGGCTGTGGGGATGTTTAAGCGTTTGGTGATAGCCAAACAGTTTTGGGAGGTCTCTTCTCTCGAGGAGTGTTGCAAAGCCAAGGCCTATTCCTGTCAGTGGTGGCTTAGCAGCGTTCATGACGAGTTTACCTTTCCACTTGATTTTGCAAAGGCAAGCTAACTGTTTCCATACTCATTATGAACTACCCAATCCCTCGATGTGCTGCATCTGTGGGGTGTACGGAGTTCCTCTCCAATTCTGGAACAAGGCTATACTTGGTTTGTAAAGTCTATGGATTATGTTAAACCAACGTTTCCACAAATTAGGATGCATAGTAAGAGTCTGGCTGTAGTAAATACGGTCGGGCATCGAACTAAGGCCGAATACCGCACATCTATGTATTGTGACTCAGCATTTCACAAGTCCACACGAGTTACGACAGGTCATAGTAGTGGGGTACGCCAAAAGCAGCACAAAATGCCTCGGGCACGCGGTACCACGAAGGTGGCATCAATTTCACAGATAAGTTAACTCAAGAAAATGAGCCATCTCCTTCCTTTCCAACACCCTGTTCGAGCTGTTGTTGACATTGGAATAAAAGTTACCCTATTTTCCCCATTATTACTGCTATGATCCTCCTCTTTGACTGTTTCCGCTTACTAGGATGCACGAATCTTGATTTTGCAAGTACACGTTTGTCTGGTTGTTATAAGTCGATTTTTCTTTAGTTCAGGACACAAATAGTGGCCCTTGGATTTGTAGTTCACTTCTGGGAGGAAGGCTCAAACCTTGAGAATAAACTGCACGGGGATACCAGGTCAACAATCGGGGTCTGCTTCATCGTTTGAAAATGAGAAATCGACTTGAAACATCCTTGTCTATTACTCGCATTCACCGACTAATACCACTTCGCCCAGTCAGCGTCGTGGAGACACTCATTGGCATTTCCTAGGCTCATGCCTAACCTACAAAATTCCACTTTTCCCAGTCGGCAGTACACACAAAAAATCGCTTTTGGGACTGGAGTGCTAATTTTGGCAAATTGTATGGCTGCTAAAGAAGAACGCTTCCTGGATGAATGTTTCTATACGACAACGAGAAAAAAAGGAGTTTGCATTGACATATGCGAGCATACTTGCTGTTGAAACACTGCTAAAAGCATCACAGGCGGTTCAAAGCCAAAAAAGCTTGATTCTCAATTACACTCCTATCATACACGCCCCCTGCCAAGGTTTTCACCGAACTGACTCAATCTAAAACTTAACTAATCTGTTTACGACACGACTTACCCCAGATAGTAGTAAACATGAATTATTTATAACGCCAGGGTCAGGTGGGAAAACCGGGGGAGGGAGTCATGGGCGCTGGTGGCGATCGTGATAAGGGACACATAACAGAACACCCAAACCCCAGGGGGGATGGCTTAACTTACGCAGTCACCGCTTCCATAACCCTGGACGACGTCTCCCGAATATTCTTGATTAAATGACCTGCACTGCCCTTGAGGAAACCCAGCACCCCACTGGGCGGTCGCTCTGGCATCTCGGCCGAATCGTTGGAAGAAATGGATCCATTGGTTGGGGAGGGTGGACAGTGGCGTCGGGCGTTGCGGGAGACGTTCACACCAGGCCCCACTAAAGGCCGACTTGGCGAAAATGAGGGCGGAAGAGGAGGGGCCGTCGCCTCAAAGGAGGAAGGAGTAGCACCGTGAGCGTCTGGAAGGAAGAAATTCACCTACTTTTCTTTACCCCTGATTCCATTAATTGGATACACTAAAGTAGGTTGCGAAAGGATACAGTGGCCAATCCTAGTGAATGTGAGATAATTATCATGCTCATCTCCTGAAATCCAAAAAAACATTGTTCAGAAGGACGATTGCTCGATTCCAAAATTATGCCCAATCAGTAGAAGCGAACATGCATACAACGTGACCGATCAACGTCAAAAAGTTATACAAGTAAATAAAGTTGACAGGGGATCGGATTTTAAGCAGCTTTTTTGCCTTTCCAAAGTTCACGCATTTAATTTGTGTGCTTACACGACTGCACCCCAAAGAAGAAAACTGCTGGATCAACAACAGCTGTTCACCCCAGGGATCAATTCAAGCATTGCAGAAATGAGTTTTTAAACGAGTAACTGGCATTACATATTTAACACTGTCTATGTGTAGGGCCCCAGTGAGACAAGTAAAAAGGCAGAATCTGCAGCCTCCTCCAGGCAAAACCAGTGGCTGAAGCATGACAAACCATCAGCAAAACAGTGGATATTATAGTGAAATCAAGTCTCTTCATCCAAACAAACATCGGTTTATATAGAGAGCAGTGAATTTCCAGTTCAGTAAATACGACGAGGTCAGGACAAAATGTACGTGTGCGGTCTTCGCCATAGCCACCAAGACTGACCTGTCGTAAATCATACGGACTTGCAGAATGTATGCTGTCGTTTACACGAAAGCGCCACATAGGCATGCGTCTGTCAGCGTCTCAGTTCAATGATCGTGTGTGTTCACCGCATTCTGATTCTTACTTCGAAGCCATGGGATTCCAACATGTTGGATCTACGAACTTTGTTCCAGAACTGGAGAGGAACTCAGTATACCCAACAAATAAAGCATAACAAGGAGGGATTGGACGGTTCATGACTAACCTTTGCGCCACAGTAATGAGTATGGAAACAGTTAGCTTGCCTTTGCAAAATCAAGTGGAAAGGTAAACTCGTCATGAACGCTGCTAAGCCACCACTGACAGGAATAGGCCTTGGCTTTGCAACACTCCTCGAGAGAAGAGACCTCCCAAAACTGTTTGGCTATCACCAAACGCTTAAACATCCCCACAGCCTAGTCCACACTTCTAAGTCTGTGTCATCCCACCCCTGGAAGAGTACTTTATGTTCTACCGTAAACTGCGGACGGAGAGGTCCACGTTTCGAAGACCAAGCAAGTACGCCAGACTCCTCTTTCCATGGAACGATGCAACAACTTGATGTGCAGAAAACGCCGCTGTGATAGCATTGATAAGAGCCACAGTATGACATGCACCTTGAAGAACCGTCAAGTTCAACTTGTGCAGCGCATCATAGAGGAGGGAGTGCCTCCTTACTGGCTCCCCTGAGAGACAGTGATGAATGCTAAATGGAAGAGAAAAGGCCCTAACCTTACCCTGTAAAAACAGCTCAACTCGAAAACGAGCATCTCTGAGCCTGATTGCTGAAAGATTCATTCTTTTCTCGTACATTCCACATACGATGTCTCCACCAATGATCATTACCATTTTGGAAGGCAAAGGTTTTACAAGAGGGGCATTGGCAACCTTGTGGCGCGTCAGAGGAGCTAATGCATTATGGCGGTGCTTGCTGCAATGGAGGTTTGAAAAAGCTCCAACTAAGCGACCAAGTGCCTTTGTGTAGGAGAAGGGCTTTGTTACAGACTCCCTTGTTCATTTTTATGGTCCACTGGACTGTAGGTAATGGGCTCCTGCACAAAACCAGTTGGAGGGTGATCGGTTGGTGGATTTCTAACGAGCGGTGCCTAGACATTATAACGAATTCTTTAAGAATGCAAACATCGCGATGCATTGACGAAATGTCCGTGTGTGTTGTGATAACAAGGAGGAGTAAGACGTGAAGCAATTAACTCCATTAACGTCCAACAATTTAACCTTCTAAGACATGAAATTAACTCACTGAGTCTGCTTAAATCAAAGGCACGGTAAGTATATCCTTCATTGCGTCCACTGCGACATTTACGAAGTTCCTTTTGCCCCAAAATCAGGTGGAACATTTTAAATAGGGTTTTGTGGTTGTGAACTTTTGCTCTGAGAGACTGTCTTACGTAGGCGACCAACGTGCAAAATGACACAGAATCCCTCCCATTTATTGGTGCCACAACCAATGAGCTGTTGACCTTGTAGACAGCCAATGAGCGGAGTTGCCCAAGGAGTGCTCGGACGGCTCCATCAAATCTCTCATCTTCCCAACAAGAAGCATTGATATGATATGCAATTTTTTAACTAGTAATTGCTCGACCGAACATTAACAAAGCCATTTAACCATTGAAACGGTGGTCTATTTGCACCACTAGAAAGGAACAAAGTCGCAAAAGCAATGCGAAATGTGATCCTGTGAACATGGTGAAGCAGCGGTTCCACATTCGATCGCTGGGAGTGAATTAGATTTGCTTAAAGGTGGAAAATCTTTATTTAATCCAAATATTTACAGTAAGCAGCCGAATAAATCGACAAAAATAATTAAAACATCAGCAGAGGGCCAAAAGTCATTAGGTCAATCATATCAGCAAAGAAAGGCCGATTCCTAGGCTGATAGTTTGACTGTCTGGAGGTTTCCGTGTTCACTTAGCATGCACCACCCATACTGATCCCAGTTTGCGATGTCGGTAGGGGAACGAGAAGTGTGTTTTTGTCTTGCAGCGATAATTGCGCAAGCATGCCCTTGATGGCCCCAAAACGATCCATTCATTACCCACGGCTCAATTCTGAATAACGCACCACTCCAATTCCCCAAGATAATGCTTCCAAGCACATCCACTACTACAAATATCTCTCTGCAAACGAAAAGAATTGCCCTCCACACGATGTATTTACGCCATTGATTCGTCAGAAACTGCCGGGATTAGGCAATCGAAAGGAAGTCCTGCTCCAACGAGGCAGCGCAAGACCTCATACCATGAAGCAGTTTGGGAGTAAAGCCGTTTTTTGGCTTCTGGGAACGAAAAGTTCTATGACAGCAGAATGCGCAGCTAGCCCATGTGTCACGCTGGAAAGGGACTACATATAATAACCAAGAATACCCTAATAAAATGCCCCCATACCTTTCTGCAGTCATTTGACTTTTATCATTAAAAAAAATAGTCGACTCTAGTCGCCCGTGTTGGAATCAAAAACAACGAAATCGTCTTATCTGAATGAGAAGTTTCTCCTCCCGATCCTAAGCGACAACAGGATGTGGTGTAGATTCAGGAAAGTGCAAATATGAGATGGAGTAGAGCTTTCATGTTCGGTCACCAACGGTCCCGCCCAAATGACTGGGAGAAAACCTCGACCCGCTGTAACCCACTTATCAGATGGAGTTTTGAAGGAGAATGAGCCCGGTTGGAGGCCAACACGTCAGTGCCTTTTCAGTGAGCATTCACGTCTAGTACTTTTTTCTCAAAAATTGACATTGATTGTCCTCGACCATGGGTTAGTCAAGCCACATCCAATACGGTGACCGGTCAAGCTTTAGCGCACCTTATCGTCCCGATGGAAATCTCCCATAACATCTTTGACTACCGACTCCTCGATTCATTCCAGCCACTTCCATCACAGATCGATTAAAAGTTGAGGTCATGTTCGAAGAAAAAAGGAAAAGGAATTCCTATCATTTGTCCATTTCACCAAAACAAGGAAAAATTAGAGAGAAGGAGACTGCTGCCTTTTAAAATCGTCTCTGATCGGGAGTGAAGACTCTTCGGTGCCTCGCAGGCATTCAATGCTTTGCCTCACTGCACTGCCCTGTGATAGTTCAGCATTTTTATTCCGTCAGTACCACAAAATTTTCGCCGTTGTTACTGATAATTTACGTGTAGCGTGAGATGAATGAGTCAATTTCCTTGCGCAACCATCGCCTTTCGAAGATTAAAACAATCATGGAGAATGGACATCTCAAAGTATCGCACTCTCGTCAGCTGAATGCTTCATTGACATCGGGAAGTGTCTACACTGCTGTACTGGTTGCACTACGGAGCATACTCAAAAACGATCGCAGGAGTCTCACACTTCTTCATGGTGTTAGAGGACGCTGCTCTCACTTCGTAGCCAAAAGACTCGAATACATTGGGCTTCCGGTTCACCGCAATTATGCACCACTCTGCCCTCAGCTCAAACCTGCGCTAAAATGACGACCGAACACTCACGCAGTAGCAGGAGGCAGACAGATCTAGTCAGTGGACTCTCCTGAACCAAAGGGAGCACACAATCTTATCCACACAGATGTTTAAGTAGCATTACTATTTCTCCCTGTGCCTTCAACAGCATTAACTCTAGTCGTTAAATGCTTCTGCAAATCTGAACTATATATTTCTATTTACCTTCTAAAAGGCTTCAGAATCAAAAGTGATTACGCGAATTTCACATTTCATGAAACATGGCACTGCCAGTCTCTTGAACTGGGAATCCGGAGGGAGTTTCGGAGGGGAATACAGGGAGAGTACTGTGCGCTGACAAAAAAGGACAGCAACTAGGTGAAATTTGCTTAACCGAGATGACACCCAGCGGAAGGGCTGTACTAGAAGACACATCTATCAATTCTATCCCATTAGCAGTACAACTGATTGCAATACTTGTGCAGCGTCGTCAACACTCGGCCTGTCAAAAATACCAGACCGTTAGCCATTAGCTTATCCCACCTCCAAGTGTGTCAAGTCAAAAACACACACATCACAATGGCATACGGCTCAGTCAATCACACACATTCGAGCTAATTAGCCATCAGCGATGCCAGGGAGAACAAAGGTGTGATAAGCGCTGGAGTGCTCTATTCCCCCACAAAAAATATTTTGACTTAGAAATGGCACTGAATGAAAAGCAACAATTAATAAATGGGCATGAATAGGTCACAGGTCAGGGGATAGTGGCGCTACGATCAAAGAGTATCGAGACTAATAAGTCTTTTCAACGCTGAATAATGGCCCCTGGTGGTTCCGTGCCTGACCGGCAGGGAGTTGTGGCAAGTGGGTGTTTAGGCACGAGATGAAGTAGCCTTTTTTTCTATCTGGTTTCAACCTACCGAAGACTAGAAAGCATCCCCTATTTCGTTATGCAATTTATGCTGATTTGGCAAATGGAAGAAGGTCACATTGATGCAACAAGGGTTAGGACTGCATACAGGTTTAGAACGAAACCATTCACAGCCTCGAAACTAAGGAGGAGCGATGCAAAAATTGATGCAAATTACAATGCGAATTACTCCAGCAGCTCAAAACTACGACGAAGGATGCTTTAGATTGTGAAGGCTACTACAATCAGCGGTCCAGTAAGCAGAAAAACGCAATTGATAAGGCCATATATGCGTAACAGATAACTGGGATAAATCCTTTTGTCTACAACTAAATTGGGTGTTTAAACAAATTCGCAATAAGTAAGAAGCCGGGGAAAGGCATCTATGGTGTACTGATGCGCCATCATATTGCAAATTTGGAGTCAAAACAGACTGCTTAGTGATCTCGATGGGAGGACAAAGACTTCCAAATAGGCCTCAAATAACAATATTAAATAAGTTATGTTTTTAGTGTCCCCGGATCAGAATGTCAGAGAGCCGGTGGCACCTACGATAATGAGCGCTCAAAGCTATGAATATTGAGGACTACGTACTTTGCAAGGAACTCAATAATGATAACATAATAGAAACACACCGAGAAGGCACAGATTTGGGGAGGCAAGGAACTTCCTACCTTTCGATTTCGTGCAGTTCCGTAGCCGTCGTTTCACCTCCTCATTGAAGATGATTGAGTCGAAAGCAGGTACGTTCAGAGTAGTGGCAAGGTCGGAGAGCTCACCGTAGATAGAGTTTATATTGGGTCGTTGGGTCGGATCAACCAATAACATTTGGCCTAAGTGGAGAAAATGGAGAAAGGCAGGCAAGTGAAGGCGGGAATGCACTTGAAAGAAGCCTAGTAGGGGCGCTTTCAAAAGGCGGGAGAACGATTTGTTTGGCGTTGATATAAAATGTTTGTGAAGACCCCTATCAAAGCTCAACCAATCTTGAAATTATAGCCGTTAGTCAACGTAGATTAACCAATTTGCCAAGACTTGGATAGGCATGGAAAATTGAATGAACAATGGAGATCGTAAAGATGACAGCGTTGCGTGTCCTGGTGTCGTTATGAGGAATAAAAACAACAGCAGAAATTGAAGAGTGGGGGAGAATTGCCATTGAACCGACTCCCTCACTGTGCTCAAATACCGGCCAGAGAAAGATTCTTCTCTTCTCAGAACATTAGCCAAACCAAGAGAGATCTCGGGTGAAGGTAAAAGTAAATCCACTTGCACAGTTGCTCCAAAAAAATGGAAACTACTCGAGCTCAACTTACGAATGAATAAAGGTAGCTTTCACTTGAGGCCAAGGTGATTCAAACAACACACTTTCTAAATGCATACTTTTATGGTAAAAACTGGATTGGCACAGAAAGCCACTTTAAATGGTCAATTCGGATGAAAAATCACCTTTAAAATCCATTTCGCCTGTAAACGAAAGGAAACACGGGGACGCAAATTTAATTCTTATGTGGCAAAAAGTTCCATCTCCAGAACCAAACAACCCAGCGTGGCGTTCTGAGGGTGGAGCAGTGCTTCAGATTCGCGGATCGTTTCGAGGTAGTCGATTGTACATTTATTCAAGTGGAAAACATTGGAAGGCAATAAGTACTTCTACTCACAAACCGATCGCTCAGTCAGCAAACAACCCCCTTTCAATCGCAAGCAGTTGAAGGCGTGAAGGGCAAGTTGAAGGTCTTCCTGGGTTATTTCCATGCGGTAATGCAGGACATGCGGCGCCTACTTGCGAAACAGCTTCCTCCACGACATTCTATCCCCAGATGATGCCTAATTGTAACGCACAGTTCTCCATTCTTCGTTATCAAAAATAAAGGGTCATCTCTCGTCTAGCTGTTTATCAATTTCTAGCCCTTGCGTTAGTTCTGCTACTGCACACTCCACCACCTTTAAATGTCACACAACAGCAAGGTCGACAACAACCGAGCTTCCGTCTAACTTCGGAAGTGAGTTAGACCCAATTTACGACACAAACAAAACGGAATCACACCTTTCAAGTTCACTTGGCACTTCGAGAGGTGAGGATTCAAAATAAGGGAGTAAAGTACGAACACACTGGAAGGCTTACACTTGACAAGGCCTTGGAGAGCACTAGCTTTTTGACCACTTAATAAAAAGATAGAGGAGATCTAGTAAAGAGCCGAGAACTTGCCAGCAATGATTCAGGATAACTACAACTTTATTTTTAAGTCATAAAAAAGGTATCAACGCGAGTACGCGGATAGGTCTGGTTAATATAACATATAAATTAGGCATATTCTTTCACCAGACTTGAAAGTGTACCAGAAACGCCTTGAAAAATAATGAGACGAAAGGCCTATTCTTGGAAGCACAAAACTTACTCGCAGCCGTTCCTGCTTACTCTCAGCACTGCACAACCACAGGACGGCATGTGAGATGGACAGGTGGAAAGTAAACATGAGATAGAAACGATAACGGCAGGGCCAGTTTTTCTGTTTCTATCTTCAAGAGAAAAACTGTTCCATAACAGTGGTGATCATTTCAACAGATAAATTATTCTTAGAAACTTGTTGGAGTTGATTAAGTGTGAATTCACCAAGTGCAGAAAACTGCTAGGTTAGCTTATTCATTTCAGAATTTATGCAGCCTGCTTTCCTTACTAATCACTAACTGATAGAGGCTTTGAAAATAAGATAACGAGAAATATGCGTGCAAAGCTCTGAAAATTAAGATCTTTCCATTTCCTGTCACACTTTGAGAGTGGGTGATAAATCTTTTGGTAATATACACTCAATCAAATGGTAGAGATTCTTCAAATGACAACCCCCTAGAATTTTGACCTTCTGTGACCTGAAACCGTCCCAATAAAACCTATCAATTCCTGCAGAATGTAATCCACTAATCTTGGCTTCTGATGTTCCACTGAATAAACTACACATACCGCACTACAATAAACACAAATAAGATGCCAAGACGTATGCTAAAGGCTTGAAAACTAGACAAGGATAAGACTCCAGCCTTGAAAATGTGATGGGGAATGTTTTCCGCACTCAAATTATCCCGAACAAGTGCACAAACAACTAACAAGCACTTTTTTCAAGGAAATAAAGAAAAGTGGGTCATCTTTTCGCCGTTTAAACGGATGCTGCATGCAGAATGAGAAGAATAAGTGCCACAGATGATTGTTCAGTAAAAATTTACCACTGCAAATAAGATGGAGCTTTAAACATGCAAAAGAAGCGTGTGACAAGCATGACTACCTCAGTTTACTCAGATAAATAAACTGAAAGGCAACAAAGATTTCTTCACAATATTCTCCAAAGGGTATTAAATGTGGGAAAATTCTACTCAGCAAGAAAGCAAGATGAAATCATTACTTTTTATTAACTCATTTAACCGAGTGCTGGATACTTAAATCCAACCCCAATACCCGGCTAATACGGTCCGGAATAATGAGTGAAGCGTTCAGATAACCACTAGTAAGTCACCAACTATGAAACCAACAGGCGATTTGTGAGTTTTTAGGCCCGAATGAAACGAATGGTGGGAAGGAGATGATACAAAAGTGGCAAAATAAGTCAGTTGAAACTCACGAATCAGGTTATGAAAGGGTTCAAAGCCAGTATCACAGGGAGGGAGGTTGAAATTTGCGTTCAAGATGGCCAGTTTTGCCGAATCTTCGAAGGGATGATATCCACAGACCAAGTAGAACATTATGCATCCGAAAGCCTAAGCACAAATGCATAACTTGTGATCGTCTAGTCGAATTCCAAGAATGCACTTTTTGGAGAAATCAAACGGTACATGACTTGTTTAAATTCCAAATGTCCGATTTGAAAAGGGAAAATTATAAATTTTACATGGATAAAGATACGTAAATGAAATAAGGTAATCCGTACCCAAATGTCCAGAGCTTCGTTGATAGGATAGTTGAGATACAAATCCAACATTTCTGGAGGTCTGTACATGGGTGTAGTAACTTTTTCCAGCTAAATTTCGACAAATTCCAATGCAATCGAATGATAGGCATAATTTGGCAGCATAGTGGGCAAAAATTAGGAGTAAATTAAAAAGGTAGATTTCTGCGCCCGAAGTAAATTGAACTGACCAGTACTTACACTCTCCTGCACTCTACCACGTTCAACAGCCGACCACGCCACTGTAGGAGCAAAAGTTTCTGTCGTGGCACTGCCAAAATCACATAATTTTATGGTAAAAGATTCCGACAGGAGAATGTTTTCAATCTTCAGGTCGCGGTGAATTATCGGAGGTGACTGCTTGTGCATATGCTGTATGGCGCGGCTGGTCTGTGCAAGGATTTGTAAGACAAGATTTGGAGGTAGGTGCTTGCCTTGATGGGAAGGAGGCAGGTAGTCCTTTAAAGGACCTCCTAGGATAAGATCAAATATATACAGAGAAGTCGGCGAAGATGGAATGTGTTTGTTTCAAATAGAGGTGCCTACCCGAACACAATTCTGTAACAATGAGAAACTCATTCCCAACCTGTTTTCCCCTTTCCTTGCCAGCACAAGCGACTCCAAAGAACTTCATAATATTTGGATGCCCAGAGAGACGTTTCTAAGCAAATACTTAATTAAGCACGTTAATAAAAGCATACCAGGACATCAATTTCGTTCATAATAACAGAAACGGTTTCCTGATCTTGCGCAAAAAGACGCTAAAGATAACAAAATAAAAATGATCTACCTTTATAGCGAACGACTTCCCTTGAGATGAATCGTAACCCTCAAATACGACAGCGTAACCACCTAAAATTATATATTTATACATATCATACCTTCCGCGATCACGCGCCGTATTCGGAAGTGAGTTTTTCCTATTTCAACAGACTCTCCTACTAACTCATGTTCTTTGACTCCCTGATTTGGCCCCCCAAAATAACCGAATGCCGATTTAATAAAATCCTCCATATACCCGTTCTTTAAAAGGAGCTCTCCAGGAAGGGATTTAGTCAAAGTGCTTGCCGTTAAACATTATGGGAGGCAATTCGCTAGTAGCTGTGCATTATTTCATCTGGTTTTGGATAGCATTTATTGTAGGAGCCGTCTGTTTATTTTTTACTTTGCAAACCCACTTGAGATATGGGTACCGCTTTATCCAATTTTTTTACATTGTTCTTGTAATAAATTAATAAAACTTAATGTGATAATCGGATGTTTCCATGTATTCTACGTCAAAGTTTTAAAAATTTGCTTACTATTTAAGGAATCGAACAAAACTGCACTCCAATATAGGAAACTGTTGTAGGAATTAAATGGTTAAAAAGCCGAAATATAGGCCATGTAATACTTTGTTTGTTCGGACTACCGGTTTAGGTCACTTGGGTGGCTATCTTGTTCTAGCCGGTTGGCCGACCTCCGGGCCTTGCCAACAGCCCCCAAGTCCTCTGTTCCCGCAATATATATATTCTGCCCTAGTACTGCGCCTACTTTTACCTTAAGGGGAGCCTCGGGACGCTGCATTGGTGGCAGCGGAAAGCGGACCCGACTTTGATGGATTTTATCCTGCTCCATGCCGTTTCTGGCAAACGTCGGCGTTGTGAAAGAAGTACATGTGCTACGGAGAGGAGAACCTTTGGGGTCTCGTAACAGAAGGGTCGAGATCGACGTCCATCTTCGACATCCCCCTCGCCCTCGTGTTCGACAGGAAAGCTCTTAACAACTGAAGCGACACTCGCCGTGGACTCCAAGCCCAGAAGAGGGCCAAGAGGCGCGTATTTGCTGCACTGAGTGCTACGCGGAATGGATGGCACTATAGGAACACACCGCGTTCGAACCTCGACGACTGGGACGGTTAGCTCGTGGGTGCTTCTCGCAGCACTGATTACGGTGTGATGGCTGACAGGGGAGGCGGACGAAGGGTAGCGTCAGGGACGACGCTGGAAAGAAGAGAGGGGCTGTGTAATACTTTGTTTGTTCGAACTACCAGTTTAGGTGACTTGGGTGGCCATCTTGTTCTAGCCGGTTGGTCGACCTCCGGGCCGTGCCAACAGCCCCCAAGTCCTCTGTTCCCGGAATATATATATTCTGCCCTAGTACTGTGCCTTCTTTTACCTTAAGGGGAGCCTCGGGACGCTACAGCCATTTTATAATTTATGTGTGGCGTCCCGAGACTTCCTTTAAGGTAAAAGAAGCTAAAAAACTAGGGCAGAAAGATTATCCTGGAAACAGATAGCTTGGAAACTGCTGACACGAACCGGAGGCCTGCCAACCGGCTAGTGCAAAATGGCCACCCAAGTGACCAAATCCGGCAGTTCGAACAAACAAAGCATTACATTATGTCTCGCAACATTAGACATATAGCCATATCTTCTGGCTCCCGATAATTAAGTAGGTTCACCTAAAACTGTTTCCGTTTATTGTTTCAATGATAATATTTACACCTGTCCCTTCTATCAACATTAAACATTTTATGCTTGCTATTTGGAACTGGGTACTTTGTTATAGATTTGTGCAAAACATTTCGGGGGTAACCTCCTTTCCGTCGCATGCAAAGTGCAACCTTAAATTATATAAATAGCTTCATGTGGAGCATGTAACACTTTGTTTGTTTGAACTGCCGGTTTCGGTCACTTGGGTGGCCATATTGTGCTGAGCCGGTTGGTCGGCCTTTGGGCGGTGCCAACAGCCCCCAAGTCCTCTGTTTCCAGAATACATGCATTCTATCCCCAGTACTCTGCCTTCTTTTACCTTAAAGGGAGTCTCGGGACGCTACAGAGCATGCCTTTAAAATTTGCATTCGATACATTGGCAAGGCGTTGTACAAATCATGAGGCGTTAGAATGATTACTTTGGATGAATTCATTAACACAAGACGGCTCTTCAGTTTGCTGTCAAGCTTATTTGGCCTAATAATGAGCGTTTATTTTGTGTTGACTTTCCTCTGGCACCTGTCATCGGTAGAAGTAGTTTAAAAGTCTTTAAAAGTTGGCATATTGATCCAAATTTATGAGGCATAATCCGGACAAATTAAGATTTACTCACAATTTTAAAAATCTTCTTGTTAATTTTTGGTGGAGCGTATCAAAGTACGGCAGAATCAGATTATCTCTACCTTTGAAATAAAATCCCTTTTTCTTAAAAATCATGCAGAAAGCTTTATGAACGGAGTCCCTTGCAAGCCTATTCTTGTATCAGCGCTCTTCCAATGGAGTTGTGATTCTTTCCTGCAAAATTACTTTGTGAACACACACCGCCAAAGTTTCTTTTCTTGCCAAATTATCAGTTGTAAATGGAAATTTCTCCATTTTTCACCGCGCTAGTAGAACAGTTTTTAGGTCCCTTCAAGACAAGCCATTTGCATTATTAACATGCATTTCTTTGGCATGCAACATCCCAGGACGTTTCTGATTCCCTGACAAGGCATAGAAGAATGTTGGCAACTTTTGTTGGAATACAAAAAAAAGGCTGGAACGCTGTGGGCACGGCCAGAGAGTCGCGCTGCTAAGGTGAATCAAGGTTTACGGAGGCGGATTTAATTAAAAGCGTACGAAATCAGTTTCGCGAGACCAACACTTTTTTGTGCAAGTGTGGTAACCGGAAATGCAGCAGTAATCCTTTAGGTTAACAGACCTTTGTAAAGTAGGCGAGTATCTCCAAACTCGAATGCTCGAATCCGGGGTTCAGCCCGTGCACTCAGAGCCCACAGAACTTTCAGACCCACTAACCTTGTCGACACTGACTTTATTACCAACACTTATGAGCACAAAATGTGACTACCGCTTGTGGCCTCGAAGATGTCAACCAGCCAATCAGTGCAAAATGTTTAAGGGAGGCATTGACCTTGAACCCTTATATTGGGCCAATCACGAGTGAAGGAATGAGCACACGATATTAAGCTTATGAAAGCTTTTTCTAAG
This sequence comes from Taenia multiceps, assembly GCA_001923025.3. NCBI lineage: Eukaryota > Metazoa > Platyhelminthes > Cestoda > Cyclophyllidea > Taeniidae > Taenia > Taenia multiceps. The sequence continues at coordinate 3,180,775 of CM010311.1, forward strand.
GGTCGTAGGAATATCCAATACGCAAAAACCTTCCTAAAATAATCTTTTATGGCCTTAGGTAGATGGCAGAAATTACGGTATGTTGGTGTGAACACCCATTAGGTGACAGTGAGTCGTAAAAGGCTCTTTAAGTAACCGGGAGGTGACACTGCAGCAGTAGGGTACCGGTTAAACAAAGCATCACTACAAGGTTTATAGCCTTTTGGAGACGCAAGCAAATAAGCTTACTAATGGAAGAAATTATCCTCACGTACTTCCCGCCCCACGTTCACCTATCTCCTCGTGATCGTGAGGTCCAGATAACTAGGTTGAGCATTTTTTCTCTCCGAGTCACCTACTTCCGGTAATTACAAAAGTACTGGCTGGCAGATCTTTTGCCCTCCTTATGGAATAATAAAAAGGACTGACACTCGCCAAAGGTGGCTATCTACTATCTGTTGGTTAGAGTTTGGGCAACTTGAGTACAAGGGACCGGGGGGAAGACGGATGGCAGCCATTCGAAGGCAAAGGACTTCCCGCCTTTCTAAATACTCTCAAGACCTAGTAGCAACCACCATCCACCAGAGCTGTGGCCTCGATGTATCAACAAAAGGTAGACGAAGAGGAAGAATTCCCGTTCTTCAATGGAAGCAATTCTGACTATTTACAGAGCGTCTATAAAGTTAGCCTGTATTCTGATAAAGAAAAAGTGCGTCTGATAATACGACGCAAGGTAAATCAGTCGACTGGATTGCTATTGGCAAGTTCAGTGCTGTACTGGGTCAGGGGATGCACACACACACTCTCCACAAAGGAGACCTCCTTTGGGGGTCCCCTCTTTGTGAGTGCATCGTTGCTTTTCGCAATTGTCATAGCAGTGTCCTCTGACAGTGCAACTGCTGACTTTCTGGCGGTAAGTTGTTCATTCACCAGTAACTCCGTTTGGCCAACATTGCTCTCCAGACGGACACTACGCATTTTCGACTTGTCCAGACATATGAGAGAGGCAAAGCCCATTCGAAATGTCTCACTGAAGAAGGCGTAGAGGATGGGATTAACGCAACTGTTGCCATAGGAGAGGATGTTTCCGAGGATGTGAAAGAATCGAAATGAGACAGTTGGAATATCTCTGTAAAAGTTCTGTATCATAAACACCACCTGAATGGGCAACCAACAAGCTGCAAAGACAATAACCACCACAATGACTAGTTTGGTCGCTTTTCGTTTACCTCGATGTGCTTCCACCGACTTGGACATCTTGGAGACGCGTCCGCAAAGGAGTTCTCGAATAAGAATGCTGTAGAAGATGCAGATCATGGTCAAGGGGAATGCGTATCCCAGGACAAAGAAGAGACCATAAAATATTCGACTGTTATACTGATTCATCCCGGTGACAATGCCCTCAGGTGTTATCTCAAATATCCATCCATTATGACAGATCGGCCGTTGACAACTTGTTCCATTGTCCGTGTCAATCGCATAGATAATTCTCGAGTCGATGGAAATGGGTAGTGTTGCACCAGTAATAACAATCCACATGATGATGACCGTAATAACTGTATTCCTCGTGGTTCGCCATACCCTACTTTGGAGGGGAAAGACCACAGCTAGAAACCGATCCAAACACATCAATACGAGGGTATATACACTGCAGTAGACAGAGAAGTAGGTAGTAAAGAGGTAGAGTTTACACAGCATCTCGGGTAGGGGCCAATTGCCTGTCACATAGACCATAGCTGTAAAGGGGACACAGAAGATAATAAAAGAGAGGTCAGCCATAGCCAAGGAGACGATGAGAATGTTTGTACTGTTTCGCATTGTCGCGTAGCCTGTTATCACAATGATGACAAGGAGGTTACCGGAGAAGCCGATGATATCAACGATGCCAAAGAGGACGGGAACTACGTAACGTGTGAGAATGGTGATGGGATCGGACACATCCACGTCGACACACACTGGGTAGGTGGAGAGATTGAAGGCGTCTGTTTCGGTCATTCCTTTTTCTTTGTCTCCCTATGGTCTAAAAGTGGATGGAGGGATTAGCAAGTATTTTTCATTTGGCTTCACTTAGCTTGACGACCGGAGGGGCAACTACAATTTTACCTTGATACCTGACTGTCAGTTAATTAAGATGTCAGCAGTGACACATCTGTCCATTCTTTATGTCCGACAATGGAGGGTTAGGCCTTCCTTGATGTAAGTCGTCGAGGGATTTATTTGACCGTTCAGAGCGTATGGTCTATTACAATGTAGAACTTTTTATTCAGGATAATGTAACCGCCAGAATAAAAGGGAAAGCCGCTTCATCTACATTTGTTAATTAAAAAGATCTCTTTGTGATTAACCCCACTTGAATGGAAATAGAGCTCCAAACTGAAAGCATCTTGTTTACCTCCACCGAATTCAAAGGGAAGAGACGTTGTGGCTGTACAATTAAGGGTGGTTAATTAATCAAAAACCGCTAAGCTGGCTGCGTAAACAGCAATTTTGGTTGCTTTATTTTCGCGGCTCGTACCAACGCAGCTTGTAAGTAATCAGATTTCGTGCAAAATAGGATTATCAGCTCATCACTGGTAAAGCAAGGCAGTAAGGAAAAAAAGTGTGCAATTACTGGGATTGTACGATGCCCAGCATTTAAGAAAGGTGTATATGCTGTAAAATTGATTCCGGGCAAATTGACGATGCTAACTGCTTTTAGATGTCGGAAAGTTAAAGGAGATGACTCGTGCATGAATGAGGAGATGCATATTTCACCCGTCAGATTTGCATGCTGGAGGCAATAAATGTCGTGACTTTCGTGCTGCTCCTCCTTAAAGCTCTAGGGGAAGTTCTTTGATAATGTATATATATGTTTATTATGTTTAGGACTGCAGCTTATGCCTAGTCAAGCAACAAACAATAATACCTTTCAAAAAACCAACAAGGCAAATCCTACCAGGTTTATTTATAAATCAGCTTAAATTTACCGAAGCATAAAGAATGGCACAATTAAGAACGCAACCAAAATCATGCTTTTTGTGAACACCAATTAACAAAATAAAATTCTTAAGGATAAATAAAAAGGTCTACTGAGCCTCCACTAGTCATTTAAAATAAGATTCGAAAAAACTCTCTGGGTCATTACAGATTGTTTGAATAAATCAAAAGCCGAACGGTATTTTGAGTTTATTTACTTGTCGAATGAGCTAGGTCAGTCGTGCGTATCGTCAACTTACGCATTTATTCAACAATTTCGTCTAAAAATTAAGTTTTTTAGCTCATTGAAAGTCATAACTTGAAAAGTTCATCAGATTTCTACCTTACCGATGAGAATTAACGCTCCACTTGACCACCAACAGCATTTAAATGACATTCTTTAAACTCGATTAGCAATGCACCACCTAATTTCCTATTGGTTCAGGGAGGGAATGAAGTCACTGACCAATCACACGGTTCTTTGGGATATCATTAGGGTGGGTCATTATGCCAGTGGTTAAGAGGAGACTAAAAATGATAAAGGTGGCTTGGCCAATGTTCTTCCTACCAGTCGTTCAGCTACCGGTTCAAGCGACCTCCTTTTGGGTGTGTTGATGACCTGCTTTCGCCAGCAGTGCTCAAAAAGTTCCACGTGGACCAGTGAATCACTAATCCATACAACTTTTTGTTTAAGTATAAATGCATACACTCGTCTAGAAATACAGCAAATTTTGAGTCCTGTATAAAAAATTGGACACTTAAGGTCATAAAAGTGATTCTATAAACTTATTCTTTTCCTTTTGACGACTAGCGCTGAAATAGAGAGCACTCAGATGCACAAAATTTCAATTTACCTTGGTGCTTTTCCGAGCAATCCCTGAGGAGGTGAGAGTAAATTTCTTCAAAATCACTACTCGTCCACCTGCACACACTTTTTGCCAATTTGATCACCTTATTCGCTGCCCTATGACAACTTTAGTGCATGATAAAAATTTAATGTTTTAGACAGATAGTGTACGCAGTAGTGTACTTTCATCTCAATTAATCTGATATGGTGCAGATCTGTTTTTTTTAATTGGAAAGTACTCAAAATGGACGCTTGAAGATAATTTAGGCAATTATTTGGTAGCGATGCTGACGTTCTGTTAATAAATAAAACCTAAAGGCGTAGAAACAATTTAGGATATTTGACCTAATTTTGTGTCTTAGGATGAAGTAATGAGGTACTTTCGATGGTCCATGGTGGAGCTGCCTTTTGAGAAGCTAAATAGAGCAAAACAGGTCTTCAACCATTTTTTTTTAAGAAAAGGTGGTGGTTTCTTCATTCTGATGCCTTTCATGACAAAGGATTTGCCTTAATGGACAGGATTTAAATGATGCAGGAAGTGATTATAATACGTGACCCTTCGGACGAAGAAGTAAAGTTCGACCCCAAACAGACGTCCTCCTCTAACCAAGTTGCTCGTTCCAAGAGCATGATTTTAGGCATGGATGTGAAAATTTTTAAATCTGTTGCGGTCGAGTTAAGCTCGGACCAAACAGGAGCACATGAAAAGGGTCATTAACTGCCCTGTAATGCAGCACTTCATGACCAACAAGTGGAGCGCTGATGAGGAGTGTGAATGAAACACCCCTCTATAAAAGCGTTTATTTGAGAGAAAACTAGCAATTTTATGAACAAACTCATTTTTCGTAAACATTTTTGAAAATCCCATAAAATACATAAGCATAGATTTAAGGATTTAGTCCTCTAGACACACTGTTTTATTTTATGGAAAAACAGTAATAATTATGTTGTCGCTGTTAACGGACATTTGGTGGTAAACACTCGCTGCTGCACTATTATCGGTGGGTGTTGCAATGAGGTGTCTATCTACTACCATCCATCTAGATTAGATCTAGGATACGGCTAGGGATGCGACTTGCAAAATAATACATCAAATAGATCTCATCCATTCTCATGAGGTGGAGGAACTGGTAATAAGCCAAACCGTTTTCTACCTGAACATACTATAAGGTAGCAATGAGAATCATCTGTTTTAACTTGTTTTAAAATCATCATTTGTTTTTTTTCTATCAAGCACTTGTTTAATTGTACCACAGTTGTAATGACTTCAAGGTTAAAAACAACACAAATAATTGGAGTGCGATTTCTTTCTCAAATTGGTACAGTTGTTAGCGCTAAATTGTATGTCAATTTTGCTACATTAGTATATATTTTAAAGCCAAAAAACTATTTAAAAGACAGATTTAATGTTTGAGATTGGTAAATACCCTGCATTTATACATTTATAAAATGTATAAATAGGTCGCATTGTAACATTTCAAAGCCTATTTTAAAAAGCCTTTTGGTTTTTGGCGATAAATGTTGTAGGCCTAATCAAGCGCCGCTGTGGAAAACGAAAGGCGCAAGGAAGAAACGGTCCCTGCAGTTAAAGGTGCGGCTGGAATTAATGTAGAAGTAATGCGTTTCTAAATAATACTTCATTTAGACACTTAGCAAACAAATCGTTGCGTGAGCAATTATATAAGCCTCCAAGATAAATAATGATTTTTCTTATCAACTTCCCTTCTCAAACATGCTAGCCGTCCACTGTTCCGGATTTTCTGTAGCAAATTAACCAATTTGTCCTAATAGAACAGAATTTTTACTGTCCTCTTTGAAGTTGTGCTCCCGAAATCTAAAAATCACTGATTACGCTCAGTCCGCTGAAATCCGTTTTATTGTTTCCAATGCATTTGCCCAATGTGTAGCAAGATTTGTTGCAACCGCCAAACACGAAACGATAAAGACTGCATTGGCAGTCGTATGCAACGCCAGTAGTCAGTCCCATTTTTTGTGGAAGGCAAAACTACCCAAAATGTCGGCACTGCACTTTGCAATACTTGCTGCTTTTCCACAACTTTTGACCAAAAACGTCGGTGTTGACACCTTCACCAATAAAACATCAAAGGCATTGTAAACTTCTATTGGGTGCAAGCATTTAAAAAGATTGTGAGCACATAAAAAGTGATCGGTGCTTCTTCTTCTCCTTTAAGTACTACCCAATTCATTGTCTTCTTTAAGATTACTTGAAATCTGTTGGTGATGGAGAAAAGAGCAACTTGAAACGACTAAACGCAAACATTCCGTCTTCTAGTTTAGTTATTCAAATTTTGATTTCGACCAATTATAGCAGGCATATTTACTAAGAATTCTTCATTTAGGATGATCTAATTAAAACAGACAACTTTGGCTTCCCTTGTTAGTGAGCATAACCACTTTGTTCACCATCAGCCCAGCACGAAGCGTACTCCAAAAAGAAGTATTCATTTCAAGGAAATAAGAACTTTAACCACAGCATAAATAATTAGAGTGTTTAAATGTTTCAAATCACTGTTTTAATTATACCCTTGCCTTAAACATTTTTGTCGTCTTGCGGCAAAATCTATGAGCCATTAAAAGTCTGCTAATTTGCAGACTTTCAAGCTTCCGATTTGATTGAAGTTACTTTTGCTAGTCTACCAAGTGAATTATTCTGTGCCTGTATTACAAAAGGGATAAAACACCGCAAAATAAAGAGGCAGCACGGTACGGGTAATTCACGAGCACCGTCCTTCAGGTTGGATAATTTAGGAGCCGCTAAAGCCCGGTGCCTGGAGTGCTCCATTAGTGGACCGTCAAACACACAAATCCTTCCATCTTGATGGGCCGTCCTTCTGCTCTTTGTTCTCGCCATGGAGAAGGCTGGAGTCGCTACTCCATTTTCAGAAAGATAGGTCAAACGATTTGTGGAGACACGAAGAATGGTATGAGAAAAGACAACAAAACGAGCCGTGGCCTTAACAGCACTCCCTCTGCTTCCTCAACATCCAAAAGCTAGATTTGCTACTACGGCGAAGAGATGTGTGGCTCCAACTCCTTTTAACCCTCACTAATCATGAAGATTGGGAGGCTTGGTGCCACTCCAGTTTAATCCCAATTTTTTGTGCCCACCGTGATAGGCGGAAACAATCACCGGAAAGCGGAGCTCCATGAAACTGCCTTGAGCCTACCTCCCTTCCCATCCGCATTTTACCCACCTCAAAGCTATCCTCCAACCCATCTGTAGAATTGCGCCACAGGGGTAGGGGCGGGTGTGGAGGTCCTGGACCGTTTACCACTGAGATAATTGGGGAGTGTGAGGTGAGAGGAGGTGGCGAGTTGGATTCTGATGATTCATCTACCCACAGTGGTATCACATACATTTGTCACCCAGGCAACTAGTTTTCGCATCCCATGCCGATGAGAGATATGAGATGAGGTATTTGCTAAAGCACATTCCCCATGTCGTACATTTGACCGTAGACTAAAGCATGACTTCGTTTACACTACTTTTGTTGTTAAAGGAAACGAGAAGGAAGGAAAGGAAGAAAAAGAGGAAGGAGACGCAGAAGCCAAGAGCGTTTACCATCCAAAAATGCAATACTCTATAAGTTGCCATCCAATATGGATGTTTTTCTGTCTAGACTAACCCTGACCTACTTTCTACGCGCCAGACGTCAGACTTACTGCATTTCTGACCCCGCAGTAATTGAACCGATCCAAATGTCCACAACAATGCTCTTGAGCATCCATTTCGATCCGGGTCTCGGGAATGACTGTCAACCACCCAGTTCAGATGAATGCTCCATCGGAAGGCGATGTGCGTGAATCACTACGGAGAGCGTCGTCGAGGTCAGGTTGGTAGTGCATCTCTTTCAGCCCTACACCGGGTGATATATTAGATTTCCTCCCTCCAAATCCGATCTCAGCACTTAAAAATAAAAGACCGCGGTTGGATTTAGATCCATTCAAGATCACAAAGTCGTGAGAAAGTACTCTTTCTGGTATAATTTCGCTTCGGGTGGCCAAGAGAAAGATACCAGAGGGGTGCTGCAGGTTCAAACGCACTGCTGGGAAATGCGGAGGCACTTGGAACCCACCCAAATCGCATTTAATTAATTAAGCCTTTGCAGTGTACCTAATGCCTCAAAAAGACCTTAAATAAATTAAAAATGTAGACTTGTTTAAATCCGCCCGGCGGCAGCAGCGCGGACAAAACAAATACCCATTTAACTAGTCAAAGAAATGTTATTTCTTCATCAATTTTTCAGAGTACTTTTTGGAGGAGTCAGTAAACATCAAGGACAAAATTTTCATAAAAAATTTTGGTTTTGGATGCCAAATGTGATTTTTTGGTAAACGGAGATCGAGAGCAGTTGGAGCATTTTTGTGATGTCGTTAAATTTAATGAATCCGTTGGGTTGTGTCAAATTAGGGGGAGAAGGGGTGTAATAAAACTCCAATCAATCCATCTTTTCCACTTAATTTTTTTGGAAATTCTCGACTTTTAATTTATAGATTTGCACGTGTGTATGTGAGGAATGGAAGGGGGAGGAGGGGGGAAGGGAAATTTCCCTCTCAGTCTCTACTCATGGAAGCCTTCAAAAAGGGCGTTGGTCGTTGTCAAGGTGGAAATCGCATCCATAATGCCTTAATTGGTTGTCCAAGCCTTGGGAACACTGGAGACTCCGCCGTTGTGCACCTACTGGCCAAACCAGCAGTTCCAAGCCCTTCTGTTGGTTGGAAATGCATATTTGTCCTCGAATATTGTGCCTTCATTCGTCTTCAATCAAGGCTCGAGGGAAGGGGCTGCAATATGTATGGTGCTTACCTTTTCAAATGTCAGTAGCCAATTGATTGGGTAAACAAAGCGTTAATCAAAGCGAATTCCCGCCTAAAAGAACATCCAATGCTTACATTGCGTCAACGTTCTTCAAAGGAAGGTGCAAATCTAAAAAAAATTAGTTTTTGTTTTCCCTTGTGCTATATTTTTGACTGAACTTATTCTGTGTTTAGCACACTGAGTAACGCCCGAGCCACCCAGGCCGGCGACACCAAAGTACAGAGCTGCGGACTCCTCTAGGTGCCTTGTTATCACCCATAGACTTGGATACTGCACAAGTCTTGGTGTGAATTACATTTGAACATATGATAGAGACAAGGAAGTTCTGATGACTTCGCTCTTAGCAATGCTGTCTTAACCAGTGAATTTTTTAAAAATTCCGAGATAGAGTAACTATAGTTCCAACATTCCCCAGTATTGGTGTTGTTGTGTGTGGTCGCGGGTCTTATAACTCGATAGACTTGACCCACACCTGAACTGCTTGTAATACTAAGCAAAGCAAAGAAAAGACATCGATTTGTCCGTAAGCAATCATTGAGACCCTGGCGAAATTGAGAACAAGGGCAACTTCAAAAATCGTAAAAATTGACCAATCAGCGAAGGGCGTGGGGTACAATATTGCCTATAAGGTTCACGGTTGCCACAATCTCTGAAAATGCACAAAAATAAAATATGCTTGAAATTTTGAGACTGTAACCTTATCTAGGGCTGTAGATGTGGCCAGTAGGCCATTAGACAGAAATAAAAATTGGATGCTAGCCAAAAGTCGAGGTCGTCACCCGATAGGGCATCTAATTCGCATCTGATTATTTAACAACAGTAACAGCCATTGATCCTCTGTGATACTTCAACATGGTGGGCAGTGAAGAATGTCGGCCAGATTATTTGCATGGGCTGGATTTATTTACCGATTTCATTCCTTAACAAAATTTACGGTGCGGGAAGCCTTATCAAGTTTTGTTACTAAGGTGATGCCTGCGCCTAGACAAGTAAACATGCTTAGGTACAGCAATTTACCCTAGGTCAGAATGATGAAATGTATTTTTTGGTGGATATTTCAGCAAAGAGCGTCTGATTCCTTAAACGTGAAGCTACTATCTCATATAGTAAAGGCCAAGTACTTGCAAAATCCAGCTTTACTAAAATTTTTAATTTTGTCTAGCTTAAATTCGACACTTGTGTGTTAATTCACTTGTAATATCCGAATTTTTCGTGAAAAACGTTTAAATGTGGCTCGCATCATGTTAGTGAAAAATTGGTTTAGTCCATCAAATTTGACCTTGAATGTATAGAATGACGTAAATGTATTTTTATTGAACTGTTTGCTACCTATTGATAAGCTCTACAACTACCTATGCAGAGCATTATTTTGTTTGCATAACTTGCTTTGAGATACTTTTCTCAGTCTAATTTTAGAAGGACAATTATCACAGAATTTAACGCCACCTTCAACAAATCAAGGTGAAGGTAGCTGTCATCACTCAAATCGGTAAATAATGCATTGCCTTTCTTCACTGACAATGCATCTTGAAACAGTAGATGCAAGTTAAGAGTGCTGGTTTATTAAATAAAGAAAGTGAAAAAATCTTCTAATATATTTCTTGCATTAAATTTATAAAGAGGGAGCATTTTTAAATCAGTTTGATGATTTGCATTAGGTCTGTACGCTCCTTTTCTCATGTAAAGATAACCGGTTATTTTATTAACGGCATTTTTGAAACCCTACTCAAATGATTCCCCACCCATTTGTGTGAACAGAAGTCGAAGGAGGCTAGGCAATGCAACCATTTTTTATGTTTGAGATCGTATCAACTAAGGCGAAGAAAATGCAGCAGTGGGAAGGAGGAGGAAGAGGAGGTGGTGGTGGAGGAGGAGGAGGAGGAGGAGGAGAAGGAGGAGGAGAAGGAAATAGGGGGCGGAGGCGATTGGTGGGGCTGGGTGAGCACTGTTTCCCTTTAACGGATTCAGTGAGAAGGGAGAAAATTGAAGGGGAAGGGAATAGTGCGAAATGTTTAAAAGTTCAATCACCTTCATTTCGCTTTGTTTATGTTTTTATTAAAGTGAGAGAAATGTGCCCATTAAGAGAGTGAACTGAAAGATCAAATTATAAATTATTTGTGACAATTAAAATCTCTCTTCGAATGTAGTTCACGAATTTGAGCCTGAATAGATCTACTGCTTGCATTCACCCCTTCTGTCGGGTATTTTGCAGGCCGAAATAACTCCAAGGCTGTGGTGAAATGCGACATCAGAGGCAGCTGTCGACCTCTCAACTCTTGGACTAACTTCTAGACGAGCTTAAATGCAGTTCTCTTATTCCTTTACTGTCGACGATGACTCTGCTCCCGGTGCAAGGTAGTGTGGAGAATTCTCAATTCCCATTTTCATCACTTTTATATCAGGGCGACATCTCCTGCATTAAGCACTCCGTCACAAAATTCTATATTAGTCACCTCTTAATTCAAGCAGAAAAGGCGCCTGTTTAAAGTAGGTTATAAAATTGTAAATGAGGAAAATAAGCGTGTATTGTACCTCCTCATCACTAGGCAGAAGTAGGAGAAATAGAAGAGACGATAAAATCAAGCCTATCAGATGGCTACAAACACATACATGTGTTGTGCGTCTTTGTTGAAGCAAGATTTGTTGTCACTTTGTCGGTCCCATCACCTCGAAGGCAGTAAACAATCCGTGGAGAGGAGCTTTATGACCTCGACGCGACGCATTAAGTTGCGGTCTCGGTCACTTTGCTCTGATCCTAGCCCCACTTCCGACACCTTCCTCTTGCAATAGTTTGCTTAAAGGCATTAAAAATTTAATTTCGGCTTTGCCATTTTTAGGATTTCCTTTTAGAAACGTGCCAGCGATTGGTGGGATGTCTTAAAAGTTTTTTTTTGTCTTTTCAATTAATTTAATGAAGAAGAGTTGTGGTAGTGGTGGTTGAGGCAAGCCACACGAAAGTGTTGGAAGAAAAGTGTGGTGAGTATCTCACCATAGGATTTTTTTTTGTTTACCGTGGAATGCATTCAAAAATGACATGCAAACAACACTAAGAGAAGGCGTTACGGGCGTAAAACGTATACATTAGCCGGAGAAAAAAACATAAAGTTGGCTTAAGTGCTCAATGCGTTTTGTTATTCCCTCTCTCTCTCTGTCTCTCCCTCTCTCTCTCTCTCTCTCTCGCTCTCTCCCTCTGTTGTTGTCGAAAGTTGGGCGCTGATTTGCTGTTTGGTCAACTCATTATACACCATAGGGCTACAATGGATCGTTGATGGTAGCCTTGGGCTTTTGTCCCACGGGGAAGCTGGGAATGTGGTCATCTCGTTAGTGGGTTTGGGCATTGTTCATTTGTGGCATTTCCACCCTCTTAGCTGGGAACCTGCTCAGACCACTCAATTCGCCTTTCAACAGACAATAAAAAGTTCAAGCCAGAAGTTGGCCAGTGCATTCAACCCTAACTAATTTCCTCTCTTCAAAATGTGAAAGCAGGAGAGACAAACGTTGACAATCGACTGAAAATGAATTTAAAAAGTCAAAAGGTTGGAGCGGACCTTTTTTGGCAACGGGGGATCAGGTTAAACAAACTCCGCGGACAGATGGAAGTCCCCAATCGCAGAGGAAGAAGACGAGCTCTGTTATTCCATGTCACTCTAAAGCTGCCTCTTGAAAGTGTTTCCAATTCCAGGATCTAATATCAGAGGCTAAAGAATGAAAGCGATGGCTATAAGGCGTCTAAGACTCATTAAAGGCAGCCTTTGAGTAAAGCAATTCCTACAAGAGTTATATTTAAATCACTGCATTTGTATAAATAAAGATAATCCTTTGTTTTTGACTTAAAAGTCTTACAGATGAAAGATAAAATCAATTGGGATGGATGTGCATTTTTCAAGGATAACGTTCTTCACCTCCTCTCGGAGTTACAATAAGGTGCAGATGGAAATGAGATGACGGTGTAGATAACGTCAAAAGAAAGTTGTCGTGCATGGACGCAACAGGGTTTTTTTAATTCTAAGCTATCACCTATTGACTTTCTTAGCACTAGATTCAGTCATTTATTCATTTTGTAGCGTCTTGAGTCGCCTCCGATGTCTTTCTAGATCACACCAAAATGGTCGAAAAAAGGTCAGAAATCGAGTGGAAAAGATGTTTGTTGAAATGTACTCTTGGGGTGAAACTTGTCGTTAATAGCGAATTTTGTCATTAAATGGGCGCTATTGGTCCCTGGGGAGAAAACAAACTGAAATCAGAAAACTTCATTTCCCTATTCACTCTAGAGCACTTACTCTTTAGAGGATATCTTCCTCTATCCCATTTGCTCGTTGCAATGGTGCAATGGAGATGGGTGCTAAAGTAGTTACCATTTACATACCTAGTCAGAACCCTCAATTAAAGCACCATCAAAAAAATCGATCTGTAAACGAAAAAGAAGCATGACTTTAGAAGTCAAGTTGGCCTTTATTATAGAGGGAAACTATAAAAAGAGCACAAAATGATTGGACACCATCAACTGTTATGATGATGTTTGCTTTTTCAAAATGGGCAAAGTAGCCTCTCTGACAGCTGAGTTTCTCTTCTAGTACTACGAAAATAGATGAAATGAGACAAGTTGAATGAGGTAGAAAATTTCTCAAAATACGTAAATAAGTCACATTTTGATAAATAAATACTTTCGACACTTTACAGTGGTTTACTTTTCATTAGTGGATGATAAAATGCGGCAGATTAGTTATTTATCAGACGAAGCAAAAGTCCATTAGCAATATATTAATCGGCGTAGCTCTACTCGTTTTAGGACAAATCCAAAAAAACACTAAGTATCTCTCTTTCGGGTCATATTTGTTTTCATCCTCCTTGTAACTACGCAATCTCTCAAATCTCCATGTTACGCAGCATCTGAGTTCCTTGCGAGTCTACCTTATGCCTAATTTTGCTTTGTGCACAAAAGATAGGTCGAATACATCACATATACCCACTAATAATTAGTATGATACTTTTAGGACCAGGCGTTATCATTTAAAATTTAGTCTGAATGGTTTACTTTCAGATTGAGAGAAGTATTGAAGCCCAGTGGTGCGAAGGTAATGGTGGGGCTAATGCGACAGCACCGCCAAAGGTACAGAAATTGTCTAATCCTGATTTAAAACATCTCTTGCAACTCCAATATTTTAAAACGGTTTTGTGCCAATTATTTCTAAAAAAGTGATGGGAAAAATCATGGGATGAGGTCATGCTCAATTGGTTCCAGCGTTGCCGATGGGGTTGTGGTTCACGTATGTCCAACTTTCTGGGCGCTTCTAATGTGTGCCCCATTTCTGCCTCTCAGATGTGTTTTCCACTTTAAATATGCTTGCTTAATTATAGTACCTGGAAAAATGATAACATCGGAAGAGAGTGGAGGTGGTAGTATCTTCCTACAATCTCACGTAAAGCATAAATTGACACATGGGCAAGTTTTGCACCAAGGCGTGGCAAAATTTCCTTCTAAAAATAACTTTTTTATATCAGTTAATCAATCCTAATTATGTATACCGCGCTGCTATACTATTGAGGAATAAATGCTAATTATAGTGCTTTCAATTGTCACCAACCGGAAAACAACTTTGACCCTCTTTTACTTCAGGTGTGTGTCAAATGCGATGGAGAACAATTGGCGGTTATTGGTATCGATGGCCTTCACTTATTTCAATGCTGACAGTACTCGAGCCGTCAATGCCTCATAGCATCAGACGTCTGAAAACGCTTCAGGGAATCCACTCCTCCTTATAAGGAGAGAGAGCGGTTTTACCGGAAATTTGAATCCCACCCAACACAATCCCATAAAAGGAGCAAAATGTTCCCATCTTCTCCGATGCCACAAGAATTAATGACTGGCATAATGACCAGTGCTAGTGTTGCGCCCTGAGGCCTCTTTGAAGCAGCGGGGCGGGAGGATGTCGAGACTGAGATACAACTGAGGAGATAATTAAAAGGCTACAGCTACCATATTGCAAAATGAGCTAAAAATATTTTAAAAATTATTATTTTATGTGTGCTTTACTTTCCCATATATGTTTCAAAACTGTTCGCCTGACCGATGGGAAGTGGTGCACGAAGGGTAGCGATCTACCGCAAATAAACATGGGCAGCACTGTCGGTAAAACAATTTCATCCCGCCGCTTTTTTTTCATCCTTTCGGAGGGGAAAGAGAGGGGAGAAACATGGAAACTCTAGTGCTGATTAATATCAGCTACTCTCAGTCAAATTTTTCCATTATTTCAGCATGAAATGGAGCAAAAAATTGGCCATGAAAATATGAGGAAGAGGAGTCCAGATACTGACTGTTGAAAGGCAACTTGGTAGCCAAAAGCTCCCCCAGGGTTCGATTGCAGTTCCAGTTGGCAACACTACTCCATTCCCAGGAAAGTGTCACATAAAAAGGTGAATTTGCACGTAACTTTCTACGAGCAGGCCTGACGGGAAAGTCCAATGGGAATTGGACCTGTTAACTGCACGGCAATGTGGGCGAATTAAAACCTCCCAGAGGATTAACATGGATATACAACAATGTTGGTGGGTTGGGAACTGAACACCCATCGGGCTTACGTCCATAGGAGACTCGCTGACATCACGCGGGTACTGAGGGCAATAAAAGGAAGAAATGACAACAAGGCAGGTCTATAACTCTCTTCTCACTATTCTACCTTAATGCGATCCCTCACAGAGCGACCGATCAGACCTGTAGAATACATTAATGTGGTGGGCAATAATTGCGTCCCTAGATCTGCAAGACATGCTCGGTGGAAGCATAGAACCATCCACGAGGAACTCCAAGAAAGACTCTCACAAGAAGCGACGCTGACTGAGCAGCTGTAGCCGCGATTTCGCCTCCCCACCGACAACTTACGGTGTCCTCTACTAGACACAGCCTTCTACCCACCGTATGGAACGCCTTCAGTTTTCGTCGACGCTGTGGCCACACCTAATGACTCGAAAAACATCTCAACTTCTAAATTTCTTGCATACTATTTGTGTAGGAAAAAAATAAAGTAGACAGACAGGCAGGGGGAGGGTGAGTGGGTGAAAAATGACTTAAAAAACTACGTTACAAAGGTTGATCAAAGGGTCCAGGACTAAAGCCGCGAAACGCAAAGGAAGGCCTCGTCGGATTCGAAGAAGCCTCATTTGCCGTGGTCAAATTAGGATCCGAGGACCTCCAACGCTCTGAATCAAGATTCGGCTGCCAAACCGATGTGGTCGGTTGACGATCCAACAGATTTGGTGCCGTAGAGTAGAAAGGCGACTGGAAGGAGGATTTATACTGATTGGTTGGTTCGTAATCGGCAGGTATTGAAGATCTTCCAATCAGAGGTGGAGGTGGTTGGATTGATGTTGGAGAACTATAGTAGAAGATACGTTCATAGGCGTACCTCACACCGACCAGAAAGGCAAATTTAGCTGCATATTGAAGTATGAGAGCCCCAAATCCGCGGTAGAGACCGATAAAACCCGAGGCCGAGGAGGAAGAATACCGCAAAACATCAAATGCACCGTCAAAGGAGGTGATTATGGGGATAACCGAATCTCCAGTGTCCAGATTATCCACAAGTGTTCTGGTACCCTGAACACACAGTCGAACAGCGATGGTTTCGAGGGGATAAAGAATCACTTCAGCGGCCAAAGAAGCGACAAAATCGGCAGTCAGATCGTCGGTGAAGATGGAGTACACAGCTTGGAGCATTTTTTCCCGCCGATGTGATATCAAGAGGGTTTGGTCGTTCCCGCCAATGCCCTTCTGTGACGAGGATTGAGTGTCCTGCAGGCGCGGGTAAAATTACAAAGTCAACACTTGAACTAAGATGGAATCCTCGGCCTTTCTTTTAGAAGTGCCACTATGGGAATCCACCGTCTCATCGTGCTGAGAAAGTGCTCCAACACTACATTCCCCGCTCAAGAACTCGGACAAGTCAGCAGTCCAAAAGAGGGCAAACGCTCAACTCCTCTATAGATCCCTACATTAAAGTAATTTATTGCTTCCCAGAATGGCAACACCAAAGGCCTTACCATTCTCCTTGCATGACTTCGTTGACATGGAGGTGGAAGGCTAAAAAAAGAATTTCCTTCACCACATTATCACTTGGCTCCTCTTCTAATTCAAAAAACCACTAATGGTTAAAGCACCAAGACGAGGGTGTTACCGACTCTCGTTAATGTATCAATTCGCCCATTATTCACCAGGGACGAGGTATAAATGTAACATGAAAAAACCACACTTAATTGGTTTGAGAAAGCCCCATCGAGGCTGACAATAATTATGTACGTAATGGAGGGTATCCAAAAACATCCACAAAGCTGAAAGAGAAAAAAGGCGAACACGAAACCTCGGGAAGGGCAATGTAAGTTATGGCACAGAACCAAGAAAGAAAAAAAGAGCAGGGCGTTGCTACTTAAAGCGCTGAAACAGGGGAAGGGGGCGGAAACCAGTAGGGGAAAAGGGGAGTAGCACGCATGTTCTAGAGGCAACCGTGTGTACATGTTGTGGTGTTGCACAAGACAGGAGGAGGGAAAAGTGGCAAAATGCTGGTATCGCACAGAGCTTTTTTGAGGAAAAAAGGAGGTAATTTACACCGAAACATGTATGGTTGCTAGAAAGTATTCCCAAGTGCCAGGGCAGACATCTGCAAGTGGGGAAAAATTTGGTCTTCTCTGGCTGAACGATAGGCCAAAACAACCCAGAAAGGAGATGCGTGCTGTAGAGAGCTAAATTCGCGGAGCTGTGTCGGCTGCCATCAAGCAGTATGCAAGGGGATTAGGCAAGAACACTTCTGCAAACGTTGCCATAAAAACCGCTACTTAGGGAGGGCAATGAAAGGCAAACTCAAGAACATTCCGTGCGTTACAAGAACTTGAGAATGGAAAAATGAAAGACAAAGACGGAACACTTCGTGTTGCGACGAGTCGCCCAATAGGAGAAGAAACATTTGGAAGGAATCCCAGTCGAACTTGATGAAATGATACGCATTATCCGTGTTCATCCACCTCACGGCGACTTCGGACCCCCCCCCAAGACCTGTGATGACTGAAACAGGAAGGCCAATCAGGGGGAGCGCCGGAGAGCCGCGCTTACAAAAAAGCGGAGTGACGTCCACGATTCAGCCTCCCCACCCCTCCTATTTGTCATCCAGCCATCATTTAAGTTTCGGTCACACGCCTTTGAAGAGGAAATCATTCAATTTGGCTCACCATTACTCGTGTGACATGGGAGGTTTCACCCAACTTTTTCGCCCAAGACTCTGCAGACTGTAACTCCTCCGGGTGGCATAGCCTGTGGACACCAATGTCTTCCCCAGGCCCTTACGTACGTCGACAATTCATGATCTTACCACCCTACTATGACCTTACAACTTCAGGAAAGACTCAGAGCACCATAATGGTGGCTACGGAAAGCGAGCTCAAGCCTGAAGAGCATTCACTCCGGTTTCCACTACTGACTGCTAAGCCTCAGTGTGACAACAGAAAGGCACAGTGTGCAAATGGGAGAATCGGCGAAGAGCCCCATCAGAAGGGTTGAAAATGACGTCTACCTTCGACAACTAATCCGCAGTTCTATGTTCTGCAGGAATGCTGTTAACAACTGAGGTGGCACTAGCAGTGAATCACCTAGGCATGCTTGTTACGGAGCTGTCAACAGTACCTGATTGGAAATGTCAGTGAAGTGATCCTTCGGAACCTCCTCTTACACCTCTCTGTTAGCCAGATAAAACTCACGTCGATATACGCATGGACAGCACTGGAGTGAGAACAAAATGACAAGAAGGAATAGAGACGCACTTTAATAAACACGAAACTATTTAAAATCCTGTTCCTCATTAGGTAAATCTGCCTTCGGGCCAGCGTTCTTTCAACTAGCCATGGACATGGGCGATAGGCATCAAAATCCCCTCCTGCCCAGTACATTTTCCAAACAGGATGAAGCTGCGGATCCAATGGAATTGCCAAGAGGGAAAAGTGAACTCACACAAATTTAATGACTGGCACAGTTGTTTCGTGGGTGTTTCCCCTACAGCACGGACTACATTGTAGTAGGCGACGTGGGGAGTTAGCAAAGGGGAGCACCGCCCAGCCCTTCTGCACCTCGGCAGTACATTTCCTGCCCTAGCATTCTGACTTCTTTCACCTCTAGGATGGACTTGGGATACTACATGCTGTTATGATAAGATATTCCTCAAAAAACAGTCAACTGGCAACAGTTCACTGACTATGGAGAGGAGGACTCGACTTATTCAGGAAAGGGACCATACCAGACCAAAACATACCATGCGGTGAATTTCGGACAACTGTACAGCAGTCGGACTAACCGATTCGTGTT
This sequence comes from Taenia multiceps, assembly GCA_001923025.3. Taxonomy (NCBI): domain Eukaryota; kingdom Metazoa; phylum Platyhelminthes; class Cestoda; order Cyclophyllidea; family Taeniidae; genus Taenia; species Taenia multiceps. The sequence continues at coordinate 3,199,738 of CM010311.1, forward strand.
TATTTCTTGCTGACAAAACTCTCATGGGCCGGTTGCACTCTATAAGGTCAAACAAGACCTTCCAGAGTTGAGGAGGACCCATTAGACAGGCAAGAATAAACTGAAAGGCACAAAACCGCCTAGAGCATTGAGAGTGAAGCTACCAGTCGCCGTTATTGAAGAAGGAAATGAAATGAAAAGGGAGAATTTACTTCACAGCTCACCCCGACTTCATCAAATGGACAGATTTGATGGAGCAGAGGGGTGAGGAGTAGTAACCCAAAGAGGGCTGGGAGGGGAGGATGAGGGGGAGCAGAAGAAGAAGAAGAAGAAAAGACGACTGGAAATGAGTTTGCCATAGGGGGTTGGTTGCGCTGTGATAAGACTGCCTTTCCTGCTGCCTGCCTGCCTGCCAAAGGTTAAATTGGACAGTTTTGCACACATTTCCACTTTACGAGGAGGATAAGCACAGTCTCCACCGACCAGTCCAAGATGAAAGGTAGAAGTGGAAAATTATGAGAATGAGGAAAAAAAGCAGGATGCGGAATTTTCTCCCCGTTCGTGGGGAAAAAACACCGCTAATTAGCCTAATCAGAAAAATGTCGTTCCAGATTCATCGCTGAGAAAGGAGAGGAAAACGCGAGTTTCCTCTCAACTCATGACAAAGCAAATTCAAATCGTTGATAATTTTTCTTGTCATTTTTAGTTCCCATTTATTCGGCCTCTCCTTATGCTACAGGGTAGATGAGTAGGTTCCAGGCTCATAGAAGTTGCCGTGGATCCAGCACATCCATCTCTTTCCAATGCAAATTCTACTTTTTCTAAGTGATATGGCTCTGGAAGCCGCCTCGGCTTCAACTTAAGTTTCATTTGCAAACTGACTGTTTCAAATACGATTACACTGAAATGTGAATAAGGAGGATGGCGATAAAACCGTATCCCCTTCCAATTTCGAAGTAGAGGACGAGATTGGGGAGGCTGATGACCTCTGCCCCAATTGTTCCGCCTTCAGGGAATGAGTAGTTCCCGGTAAACAATCCAGTCTGTGAAGTGAAGCAGTGCCATCTTTTTCCATCTACGGGGTACCCATTCCCTTGGAAGCCTGTACCACGACTACCCCTCATCACTTTACGATGTCATAGAGGATGACCAGTTGTTTCAGCACTACTCACGCAATTCATTGTTCTTGCATCGCACAATCAAGAATGGAAAGCCTTCCCTCCTTTCCACGCATCATTTCAGTGATAAGGTTTGAGTGCTACACTACCACAACCAAACGCTAGATCACAACAAATTCAATGGAAAAGCTCCTAGAGCACACAAGATAAAATTCCGCCTATCAGGGCTAATAGATGTTTTACGGAAGGAAGGTTCATAACCACGTGTTGAGCAGGCACAGTTTCAAGCTTTGCAGCGAGAAACGACCTTAATTCCATGTGGCTGCTACTAAGTACCAAGGCAAAACGACACCAAGAGAACGCATCATTTGTAGGAAGAGCCCCAACCCCATGTCCAGGCACGTAGCCGGTGCTGAATGATTCAAAGCCACTTCGTCAGTAGCCCAGGTGGGTAGTTTGACAGCATTTGAAAGGAAACAAAGTGGAAGAGAGAAGCGTAAACAAAAGTGTAGTCACGCATCGTATCCTTCATCTACGTGCCTCATTAAGCGACTCCGCTTGAGTTCAAATGTCACCCTAACCCTTCCTCAGCCTTAAATAAATGAGTAAAGAAACCGTCTCCTCAGCACAGTTCGCAACCGGAATCAGTGTTGGAGCTAAAAGCCTTCTAACTGCGATCCCTGTACTCCTCTTGTGGCGGCCGAAGTAGGAGAACAACCACATGAAACCCTTGTATACACAATTACTTGCTCCTCCCCTAACGCGCTACCGCTCTGGGCGCAACTGCTAAACTTCAATTCCAGGTATTTGAAATCTCAAGCCTATTTTTTATAATCCTATCACAAATTATCTGCTCATTTTTATTTTCATAACGTCCAAAGATGTAACGGTAGGCTAACCTTCTCACGCCACCCTCAAAAGAGAAACAGCGCCCCTGTAGAGGCGAAAAGGAGTTGGTAAATGAGCAAATTAGATAGCAATGTCCCAAAATAGCTTTTGCCCACCCGGAGCTGAGATGGATTGAAAGAAGGCTCAGTGAAAAGGCGGATTACATAAACAAATTCGGTGGTACTTATAGCATTCACTTGTGTTGACTCCTCACCCACAGCAATGGTAAGCTGGCCACACATAAATGCATGGAAGCGCACATACATAGAGAGGCCTCAGAACGCCACATTTATGACAGCTATTTACAGTGATAAAAATCCTGACTTCGTCAGCTGATTACCAAGCCTTAAAAGACACAGAAGGAAGAATGATCAAGTGTGTGGGGATGCATCACAAGGGAGCTATTGAAACGCGGCAGGATTTGGTAATCGTCGAAACGCAAGGTTCTATCTCAGGGTTGGCAAAGGCGCAAGGCTGGAGTTGAACGAATAGTAGCTCTTCATGAATGAAGCTCTTATAATCCTAGACGATTTCCACGAGGCGGGAACCTGATCATGGGATGTTTTGCGTCTAATTTATCATTCTACCCCTAACTAACCTGTCTGTAACACGAATTGCCGCAATCTGTTATCTTCAACTGGCAAAAAAAATGTCACAAATATGTGACGCCGGCAGGAAAAGTGTTAAAGAAGAAATGGGGTAGAAAGAATGAAGGAAGTCGAGAGGCGGGCATAAGAGAAGGGGCACTGAAAACGGTAAAGGTTATACTTTACACATGTTTCGCATAGTGAGCGCCAGATCAAAACTAGCATGCTTGCTACCAGGATCTCTGGAGTCAAATCGACCAGTACAATAATACTTCACGCCCGCTTCATGATCCAAACTTCATCAAATCTGACTGTAATATGATTTCACGCAGTTTGCCGTTATAAGCTGACAAGGAGGACATGTCGCACATATGTGACACCGATAATAGAGTGTAGTAAAATCGCAACGAAGTAGAAAAGACAAATGAGACCGGGCAGCGTTCACTAGAAAGGGACGAACAAAACCGGAAAGGGTTTTGCGCCACGCATGTTTCACTCAACATGCAGCTGTAGTGGCCAATAATAAATCTTTCATGCTACCTCCCAAGAATTGAGACTCCTATTGCCCCTTAGCGTTGTGCTGTAAAAGTTATACGTATATGCCTTGGATTAGGGGTACAGCACTATCCTCCAGGAATTTGAGACTTCTCTTAAGGAAGGTAAGTGTGGCACTCACACCTTGAGATAACCTCTCTTGAGGTGGATCACATTCCAACAAATCCCAAGCAGCAGTTCAAAACACCCTCCTAAAAGCTGGAAAGCTTAGTTAGCGAGGAAGCTGGAAGTCCACGAAAGTGTACTGCAGGCGATGAGGTTCTGCCACGACACAGAGAGATCATTTGGATGACGCATTCATGACCTCAGACAACGGGTAAGGGATAGGGAAAATCTGAAGCGTTGTTTGTCTTAAGGAGCAAAATCCAATCCAGACAGCCAAGTGGATGGGGTTAGACAGTCACGGGGAATGAGCCCATGTAGTTGGGTGGATTTTGTGTTTGGACAGAATGTTATTGCTAACAGTGAGTGTGGAACATTGTTATCTAGTCATAAGCCAGATACAATGTGTAATGCCTTACGACTCTCTCCGCCATTCTCACAGTCGCTGCATTCAAGTAGGCACTGTGAATACCGGGGCGACGCCTAGATCGATACACAGGCAATGCCTACCTTAATTATTCATACAATAATATGGCATCTATCTTTTAACTCGCCAATAAGTGGTCGACTTTTACTACGGAGGCAATTTGCCCTGCTCCTGGTCTCCAAATAAAGAAGCTACTTTAAACACCCAAGCCTTAGGACGTTGCCAGGGGAAACGCAAACACTAAGCAGCCTATTTTAGCTGTAGCTGATCAAATTTCAGATGGAAAACTGAGAGTATTTTTAACTCAGTACTGATGATTTGTTTACCTCCTCGCTTCGGTTCCACAGACACGCAGAGCGCCGCAGAATGTACCTCTGCTGGGTGACGTAGCCTCCCAGACCTTACCAACAGCCCAATACATTGGTGCTTGCAGAAAGCGGACCCAATCCTGTAGGACAAATACCCTCATTTCTTTTACTGATTGATGAACCTTAACGTGACGGAAGAAGGGGGCATGGTGCAGGTGGGGGAACCTGTGAAGACGCCTAACAGAAGGGCCGAAATTGACGTCTCCTTTCAGCAACTACCTCTGGGAAAGTTTGTTACGGAGCTGGCTACAGTGCCTGGATAAAAGCACCTCATTCACCTTTCTACGAACTTGACAGAACTCTGATAGGTATGGCTGACTAGCATAAAAGTGGAAACAGGGTGGTGAGAAAGACCAAACGCGAAACCGTATCCCCTTAAAACTACTTTAAACCCCGTCCTCTATTCGACAATTCTGCTTTTAGCCAGGGTACCGACTGCTGCCGATGAGCACACGTGATGGCTGGACACGACTAATTTTAGATCCAACAGAATTGCCAGGGGGAATCAGTGACTACGAAGTCAGATATCGTCTCGATAGCGTGGGATTCAACGGCTGGCGTTGTTGACTCACGGTTGATTTTCCTTACGGCACCGACTGCGTTGTTACGTCCGGCACGGGGCAGGCCGACCAAGGGAAGCGTTGGAGACGATGCTCAAAAGAAGGGAAGAAGACTATGCAAAACTTTAGTCGTTTGTTTGACTCTTCTTTTTGGTTATACGAGCACTTAAGACTTCACATTTGTATTTCTGTACGGCGACGTGCCCTCCGGACCACGCCAGTAGCCTCTCGGCAATACACTTTCTGTCCTAATGGTATGACTTTTTCCATATCTAGGAGGAACTCGGAGGACTAAAAAAACCCAACATAGAGCACCGAACCTATGTGCATTAACCACCGGAACCAGTGTACTTTTATCCCAAGACCACGAGTGGGACATTCTTTGTAATGCAAAAAAAAGGAAGCACCGACGCCAAAAGTCAAGACTGGTGCAAAAAAACGGCCATTGTGACGGGACTGCAAGGCAAGAGAAAAACAATGGGGCACTGGAACTTGGAAGTCCAGCCTGTAATGTGAAACGGTCCAAGCGATTCACTGAGACAGATTTTTACAAAAGTGATTTTTTTTTAAAAAAGTGTAATCTATGCTTTCACAGACCAGAAAAATTCCAACCCTGTGTTAGGGACTTAAACACGACCTATCCACTTGCGAGGCTCAATTGCAAAGTAATACGAAACAAACGTCACATATTCTTGACGCCGAACGAAAGTAATCAAGCCGAGGACGATTCACGCATGTGTGACGCTAGCGCCGAATGTATTAAACCTGATTCAAGTAAAAAGAAACCGAAAGCCCTCATTATCAATAATACAAAAGCTATTCATAGATTGAAAACATTCCTCACCCAACCAGGTTCCAAAAGGTTGAGTACTTTTTCCTTGCCGTCGGTAAAACGGAGTAGATTACTTTTTTTTCTTCTCTGACAGTCAAAATGAAAAACAAATCGAGTGAATATGAATGCTATCGCCCAACCCAAGCTGTTAATTCAGCTGGGTGTTTCCCGCTGCGACCCAACAACTGTCGAAAGGCCTTCAAAATGCACTAGGCGTTTGTCAGGCATTTTAACACGTAGTAGACGAGGCAGTTGAATTAATTTTGAAATCCAAGTAAAGGAGGAAAAAATTGGAAAAGCGGTAACACTAAATCGCAGCTGAACGACTGTCACAGTCCACTTAGAGCAAGGGTCCACAGATTGTGCGTAGTTGTGGAAAAGAAGGGGATTTGACACGGTGGAGTAAAATTTCCAATCCACCCCGTACACTAATGGGAGGTGGCAAGTGGACCAGGCCACTCCAAAGGGTTTCAGCCAAGTGGGTGGTCGACAATGCTACTCTATGTAAAGGGATGAGAGGGGAACCGTGCGAATAAAGGCGTGGGACCCGAACCGTCGATGACTTCAAGGGTAACACAGCAACGAAACACTTGAATGGTAAGCAGCAAGGCGGTTGGATGATCTGAGCACAACCTTTTCACTGATGAGCGTGCAGTGAAAGTAGGTAGGGATGGGAATAGTTCTACGAAAAAGTGTTACATTTTACTTCAAAAGCCCCTATTAATAGTTAGAGTGGAGGAAATACCGGTTTTTCAATTCTAATGAGAAAAGAGGGTTGATCAGCGCTTAGATAGAGGAAAGATTGAAAAATAATGGATAAAATAAAAGACCCAAAATCAATTAAAGAGAAAAACGGAGAGGGACAAGCAAGACCTAGCGACAAATGGAAGTTGCTAGACAAGGAGGCGTGTCTACTCCTCTCTTTTCTCTTCATTTGCCTTGACAATGATTACGACCAGTCTTGCCGTACCATATGGTAGTACTGCGAACGCAACGCCACTTCAGTCAAGAAGGAAGGAGGAAAAATAAACAATTAGGGAGGCATTTGGGTGACAGGAAAGCATACGCACCCAGACCATATGGTGAGCAGGGATTCAACCTTTCTAGCTGGTGAAAAACGTTCAAATTTTGTTGAACTCACCTACTACATTGCTGAGAGTTCAATTCGACTATTTTGGTGAGGACGTCGAACCTTCAAATATGAGCCCTGCCATAAAATCGAGACAGCTTAAGACGTCAGAGAATGAGGAATGAAACCAGGTGGGGAAGGGGGAACTGAATGGAACCACAGTGAATTGGGGAGGACATCCGAGTCAAACCACCAGGACCCTCGACTTTACACAAAATAATAAGTAGCTTTGGGGAATGCAAGCTGCGCCTACTTTTCAGTTATGCAGGTTTACGATGAACCACAAGCCGAGTACCCACGTTTAGGAACTCCTGAAGCTGAATTATCGCCGAAGCTCTGAATCATAAGTCACCAGCGGTAGCACACACAACCGCCTCCAAAACGATGACACCATTAAAATGATCTATTGGGGCCTGTTAAGGTAGAGTATACATAGATTCAAGTTTTACGACTTCGTTTATCACTAAGCACGAGCTATTGCTGTTGCTAATCGCCCTGATGCGACCTGAATTGACTCATGAAATGTGCATCGACTACCAGTATTCTCGACTAAACACATCTTCCGCTTGCCACTACACTTTGTGCTGCCGTAGTGGCGTCCAAATCCTCGATCGAACTAACTGCATCCTATACTAATACTTTAAGTCGATTTGATGGTTGGAAAAGTTTTGCTCTGCTCGGCAATTTTGACTTTGGGAGATGTCAGCTGAGACCAGGTTGGATACACACACCCATCCCGAGCTACAGGTGAATCTGGCTTAATTAGCTCCACCATTTCTGCATTGAATGGGTGATGTAAAGCAAGTCTGGAAGGTAAGGGAGCTTCTAAGCTGGATTAAGTTGAACGAGCAAGTCAACTTCGCATAAAGATGCATTTGAATGGGCAATGTACTTTCTTTTGGGCAGAAAATATCACACTCAAGAAGCAGCATAAAGCAGATATCGACAATGGGCGCCTCTCACCATAAAGACAAAGGGAATTACGCCATTCCATTATGCTAAAGTAAGCTCATAAAGATGAAGACGATATTTTGAAGACGTCTGGAGAAAGTATTTAAAGTAGAAATGATACTGGGGAGAGGCGTTTATTGCCACTAGGATGTGCTAATGCATTCCGCCTCCTAGGGTTTCTTTCATTGTGAGGCAGTTGCGAAGAATAGGCACGGGCAGGTGACAATGGGGAGACCGGAAACGCCATTTTGTCAAGAAGAAAAGCACCTCCTTTTATGACTCCAATGCGTAAAATGATCTCTTTGGGTTAAAATCACATACAAATAGAAGGATCGTAGGATAAACCATTGAAGCATCATAAGCAAATTTCCTCAAGGTGCAATCATGTAGAAAATCGACATCTTTGAACTATGAGCTGTTTACAGTTGGTTCTGATTGCACGAAAAGTACCTTCACATTAATCAAAACTCATAAAAGAGGTGTTTATGAACCTCTCTAAAGGTAAGTAGAAGGGTTTCAACCCAAGTTGGATGTAAAACGCTCGAGTGGAAAAAAATCCCCTTTATTCAGCTTCGACACACCCAAATACGCTAGAACAATGAAGATGTGATACTGAGCATGAATGCCATTGCAAGTTTCGTTTGAATTATGGGAGGAAAATTGCGCTACTGGCCCAACGCGCAATTTGTCAACAGGACACGCTAATGTCTACTTATTGTTCGTAAGTAGAATGGGCTGGAGGCAATGGAAACCTGTGATAGCATACTTTAACCTTTTTTGCTATGACATTAAATCTTCCCCCAAGTCTGCATAATTCGTCAATGGCCTTAGTGACATAAGAGTAAGGTCATGGTTTCTAAATGGCAACTCCAAAAGTTAGTTAAACGGCCTATGGGGACCACAGAGAGTTGGGCGGGACCAAATTAGGACTAAAAACGTACCATAATGTTGCGCGACTCATCCACCTCCACATCCAACTGCTCCGGCTCTTGATCCCGCCCCAAATAGGCACTGACTCCAAAGCTCACAAAACTGCGAATAATATGCTGCCCCACGCCAAGCACTACCACAGGCAACATGAGTCGCCACACGGGCAGGAGACGTGAAGTTCGAATGGGAATTGTCCGGAGGCCCGCCTTTAGTTTACCTCCCACAGAACTCATTCGCGAAACAGCGGGTGAAATAGTGGGAAGGAGACGCCGTAGCCCCTCCAGGAGGCAAGACACTAAGGTTGTCGGTTCTGAGGCTATATTTGACTGTCGCAAAGGAAGGACAGGAAGATCAAACTCCCTTTAATGAGAGGTAAACTTTTACAAAACCTTTTATCCGCCACACTGGACTGTCGTCTATCCACTTCTATTGTCCCTAAGGCCTTGTATAATAAAGCCTTCTCCACCACTATGTGTTGTTACATTACAGAAGGACCTATGCCGTGGATGACTGAGTCTACGCGACTGATGAAGCGACATTGACATCTGGCAAGCAACAATTTCAAATTCTGCATGAGCACGAGTTGCAGCCGAACGAATTAAACTTTGATACACGTATCTGACTACAATAAATGCCACCACGGTCTAAGAACACGGTATTACACCGTCCCTTGTTGCCTTTAGGTAAATGTTAGTAGAATAGGCGATTGAGAAACAGATGCTCTCAGTGAATGCCAGCTACGTATTTAAACTAGCCCAACACGTATTTTTCTTTAACGGAGGACTCGTTAATCAGAAACCCAAATCCGCTCTACATTATTAGCTGTCACCAATAATTTCAATTCGTCCTACAAGCCCAATTTCGCGTGTCACCTTCGTCCTTATGCATGATTGAAGAAAAGCACCAGAGGTGCGCTTAAAAGAAAGAGACGACTATGTAGCTGAACGATGGTTGTCTTAAAACGCATTTAACTACGTGAGTCTTGCAAACGCCACGATCACAGTTACCGCCTTCGTGCTACGGAGACGCGTCTGTGCCTACACACTGCTAGAGAACATGTGTGGTGCCAGAAAACGTTTTTTTGCAAATTGATACAATCTATAGTGCATTCAGAAAAGACTCGTCCAAACAAAAATGTTTCATTATAGCACGTACCAAAAATAAAATTGGCACAAATTTACCTGAACAAATTCCACCATGCTTGCAGCGTAAAATGGAGTTATGATCATCCAGGAAAGCCTAGATTTTATTACAAAATGTAGAATACCTACACTTTAAGGAGAACATGAAGCGAGATTTTGGCAGCACTGCTATAGATGGTAATTTCTCTAAAGACTCAGAATTAGCGCAAAAATGATGGCCAACTTGGGAAGCGATAGAACCTCAGAAAGTCCATTTTCCGAAACCGTTCCAACAACCCTCACTGTTATGGCACCACTTAGCCCCTTCCACAGGGATAATACTCCCTGATAGTATAAAATAATATTGCATAAAACTAACCTGCCGTGAAACATAAGTGTGTATAATCGGAAGTAGAGAAAAGGGTAAAAAATGAATATTTTTGCTCCGACTTCGAACCTAAAAGTGGAGTCGATACTTCCTACAGATTTACTTGACACTGATGTCGAAGGACCAGAAAAGGGTGAGCAAATAATACATCGGTGATTACACTAAGAGTGAAACCAAACATTGCACTCAATACCTTGACACGTTGAGTCCATAGCGAACCATTTCCCTAACAGCTGCACAACATAAGCTAGCACACAAACTTACAAATATCGGTGGATTTAGACGGAGTTTCAGTAGAGGCAGCTGTTTGAGGTTCAGGGGGTGCTATAGTGTCTACGCCTTCTTGAGTGGAAAAGGATTGTGATTTTTCCATCTCCTTTAGTTTATTTGACCACATTTCGGACGAAAAAACTGCTAGCAAAAAAGAAGAGCAGATACTGTTCACAAAGTAGTGCTACAAATTGATTGGCCAAGGCAGCGCACTCGTAAAACCAGCGCAAGTTTGGAAATCATTCAAATATACGGACTTTACAATTAAGTATGCGTAATTTTTCCCTGAAAGTTTTTTTTGTTTAGCGTTAAATGTAACTACGTTTTGCGCATCAGAGGCTCCACCCACAGTAAATGAATCTGTACCATTGATTCGTGTACATAATAATCAAAGCAACGTCTTAACTTTTTACTCTAAAAAGTGCATCGTTTTGTGTTTTTTAATATATTTTTATTAGCTGAACATTAACTGGGTTTTTCGGCGCAAATATATGTGCATGCATATAACTCAATTGCGTCTGCAATGTTACTACTGAGAGGTGTCAGGCATTATAAGTAGCGTAAATCACCACTTTCGCTGCTCTTCCTTTGCGATTTTCAATATAACATGATAGCTGTTGACGGAAGCTAATTTCCTCTTTTGTGAGCTCTGCTTTCCCTCGAATTCCTCAATCAGACCTAATTTCTGTAAATGCACACTTCCGTATCCTACTTCAAGCCCTTTAACGCAGAACATTAAGGAAAGGGTGTAATACTTTGTTTGTTCGAACTACCGATTTAGGTCACTTGGGTGGCCATCTTGTTCTAGCCGGTTGGTCGGCCTCCGGGCCGTACCAACAGCCCCCAAGTCCTCTGTTCCCGGAATATACATATTCTGCCCTAGTACTGCGCCTTCTTTTACCGTAAAGGGAGCCTCGGGACGCTACAAAGGGATTCATGATTTGCATACATAATTGGGTCGCCTGGAAAGAGTTGTGGAAATTGCACAGATCACAGGGCATGCAGCTAATGTCATGACACAAATGCCAGTCTATTTAGTGCCGCACCCAAATGACCGTTTCTTCAGGAGCATAATAATAAAACCACGCACTGAAGAGTACACATATTTTGCATTTTTGCGTCCCGAGACTCCCCTTAAGGTAAAAAAAGGCATAGTACTGGGCCACGATGCATATATTCCGGAAACAGAGGGCTCAGCTCAGTACAATATGGCCATCCAAGTAATCGAAACCGGCAGTACGAACAAACCAAGTATTATACAGCCCCTCTCTTCCTTCGAGCGTCGTCTCGGACGCTCCCCTTCGTCAGCTTCCCGTCTCACCCATCACAACGTAATCAGTGCTGCGAGAAGCACCCACGAGCTAGCCGTGCCAGCCATCGAGATTCGAATGCATGTCTTCGTGTAGTACCATCAATTCTGCGTAGCACTCGGTGCAGCGAATGCGCATATCTTAGTCCTCCTCTCCCACGATAATGCGGCCCAATGAAAGATGGTGGTACGAATCCAAGTTTTTGAACGAATGGAAACACACAATACAAGTTGTGATTTTAGGCTTGTCTGATGCCGTGGAAGAAAAGCGAGGGTATCGTAGAACCCTGAGCGAATAAAGATGCACGTCATCCTAGCATACAAAGCGTGAAACGATGCTATCGAATGGCATCCTGCACATTCTACATCTGTAGATACACATTTTGGCGAAGGGACGCAAGTTGCCTGAGAACAGGAGAGAGAGCTTAGGGAGGATGCTTGACCACAACGCCGCTGATCCTTCTTGGTAGTTGCACTGGACTTGGAGTTCACGGCTAGTGTCGCTTCAGCTGTTGATGGCTTCCCTGCAGAACACGAGGGCGAGGGAGGTGTCGAAGATGAACGTAGATCTCAACCCTTTTGTGATGGGATGTGAGGGCTTCTCCCATCTGTAGCACATGCACTTATTTTACACCGCCAAAGTTTGTCAGAAGCGGCATGGAGCAGGATAAAGTCCATCAAAGTCGGGCCTGCTTTCCGTTGCCAGTAGTATAGCGTCCCTAGAATACCTTTAAGGTAAAAAAAGGCGTAGTACTGGGGCAGAATATGTATTCTGGTAACAGAGGGCGTGGCAACTGTTGGCGCGAACCGGAGGCCGGCCAAATGGCTAGTACAATATGGCCACCCAAGTGATCGAACCCGGCAGTTCAAACAAACAAAGTATTACATGCATCGTCTCAAACCTTTTATCAATTCGTTGTATCAACTTTGCTACGAGCAAATAACTCGCCATTATTTTACCACGTTCTTTTAATATTCTATGTCAGGCATGCTCAACTCTTGTTTGCATATGTGCAGACCCACTGATGTTTGTTCGAACTGCCGGTTTCGGTCACTTGAGTGACCATATGGCACTAGCCGGTTGGTCAGCCTTTGGGCCACTCCACCAGCCCCAATACCTCTGTTTACAGAATACATATTCTGTCCTACTACTATGCCTTCTTTTACCTCAAAGGGAGTCTCGGAACGCTATATTGGTGGCAGCGGAAAGCGAACCCCACTTTAATGGATTTCTATCCTGATCCATATCGCTTGTGGCAAGCTTTCGTGGTGTGAAAGAAGTGGACGTGCTAAGAATGGGAAAATCCCTCACACCCCATGACAGAAAGGCTGGGATCGATGTTCCTCCTCGGCATCTCCCTCGTTTTCGTGTTCGGCAAGGAAGCTATTAGCAACTAAAGCGACACTAGCCGCGAGTCCAAATCCAGTGGAACTGCTAAGAGGGATCAGCGACGTTGTGGTCAAGCATCCTCTGTATGCTCTCTCTCCTGTCCTTGGGCAACTCTTCTCCCTTCGCTAAAATGCGTATCAGCAGATGTAGAATGTGCAGGACGCCATTCGATAGCATCGTTTTATTCTTTGCACACTTGGATCGCGTGCATCCCGTTTCTATGAGGCCCGATTGCCCCATTTGCTCTGGATTTTAGGATACCCTCGAGTTTCTCCTACGGCATTAAAAAAGCCTGGAATCACAACATGTGTAGTGTTTGTCTCGACGCATGCGGAAACTTGGATTCGTGCCCCCATCAATCATTGGGACACATTACCGGGAACGACGCTCGAAAGGAGAGAGGGGTTGTGTAGTACTTAGCTTGATTGGGCTCTCGGTTTCGGTCACTTAGGTGGATATATTGTACTAGCGGTTTAGCTGGCGTCCGGGCCGTGCGGACATCTTTAAATCCCTCTGTCCTTAGAATATGTGTATTCTGCCTTAGAATATGTGTATTCTGCCTTAGTACTATGCCTTCTATACTTTAAAGGAAGTCTCGAGACGTCATAGCTTGAATATGGATGGGATCATAAATGTCTGTAAGAGTGTAGGTGGGTCGGCTACGAGACGTGGGATTAGGCAAACTGTTAAGTCACTGCGTCTTCTCTACATCTTTTAAATCCCTTTTTTCTTCCTATAACAAAGTCCTTTGATACGAGAAATTATTAATAATGAGTACTTTTTAGGGATGACCAAAATAAACATTTTGTTCCGGTATTTTTTGGACCTAACTTATTCACTTTCGCTGCATTTTTTACCAAGTTTCTGCTAACCATTCATTTTAGTGGGGACACAACAGTGACACCTTTTTACCAGCTATTTATTAGGTGAAAAATTAAACCCAAACACCAAAAAAACTATGCAAAAATGAGTTCCGATGCATATTTCTAGAGACCAGTCTACTTCTACTCAGTAGAAAGATCTGCGGTGCACGTTTGCATGCACTCCTCGTAGGTGTTGAAACGATTTGAATTGCCACCAATGCCGGTGTAGGTGAAGGGGAAGCAATTTTTGTCCTTGACACTGTAGTAAAACATCTCGAAATTGCCACTTCCTGAGCCCGGATGGTAGCCAAAAGTACATTTTAAAAGAATTCGTCTCTCTAAAAGGAAGAAGTAATGGTCGAAAAGTGGAAAAAGGCGAAAATTTGTGGGACAAGGTCAAATTTCACGCAGTGAGGGTTTTCTACACAGCTCCTCATAGTCTGATCAAATAATAAAAATTTTTGAGTGACTATTAGGTGTGTTCCAAGTGCTAATAAAGTTTCACTAGATAAATTTTATTTTTACACATATTTCTACTATTTATGGTGCCCGTGCGCTGCAAAACTATTTTCATTTTCAAAGATGAAGCATGGAGCGATTAGGCTGATTGAATGTTGCTTTAGGGCAATTAATTTAATTTAATGAGAACTTGCGCTCATCGTCCTCATCCAGATACACTACAAGTAAATTACGCAAATGTGGTGAATGCAAATTCATTTTATATCTACTTATGTGTGCATTTAAGTAGCATGCTAATAAATGATTTATAATGTAAATCATCAGACTTTATTAATAGAAGGGTAACTCACCGATCGATGGAGCATTTTTGTGCTGGTCTAAATAAAAAAATTTAAAAATGAATATTTGTGCTGATTTATTTAGGAGCAAAATAAGCCTCTCTTCAGCACACCAATCAACTTCAACTTTCACTTTCCAAAAAAACATTGGGATCTTCAAAAAACATCCATTTATAACACATGTAGGCTTTTATCAAATTTGAAATTATATAAGAAAAAGACTTTCGATTTCAAACCCTTTCCAATTCCTATAAGTTGCCAATACTCGCCTACTTAATAACGTGGTAGTAATATATGGTCCTGTGGACGAACGCCGCATGGCCTAATTGCAAAAGAACCCAGTGTCAAGCACAAAACTCACGCTTGTGACCCAAATGATAGACGTGACCAATGTTGTCGAGCAACATCGAACGAGAGCCTAGAAAAAAGGTTGAAGATGAGTAGTGCGTGGAAAGTGAAGCAATTTAGCAAACACTTGAACGGCAATATTAGGGCGAATTAAAGGAAATTGTTGCCTTACAAATCTGACTTCACTTAGTTTACAAGAGACGAACATTCGCCTATACCTCCTTGCAGTGGGTCAAATAAGTAAAAATTCATATAATTAAATAAAATGGTAAAAATTCATTTAAAAGTCATAAGCACAGAGATTATGCCTATCCTCTTTAATAACACAAAAACACAATTTTGAGCAAATTTATTTGTAAATGCACCACCTCTTGAACGCCGCATATTACTTTCATCCCCCTCGGAATCTGAAAATCGGAAGCAGTAATCTTTTAGCATTTCTTACGAAATAACAAATCTCACGACCTAAGGCAATTGTGATAAATAAAAATCAAGCCACAAAAAATTGCAAGGGCAATGTTAAATTAAAAGAATGATCAATGAGTAGACTTTCCGAATTCCAAATACTTCCTGCAAGTACAGAAACCTTTTGACCAAATTCAAACCTCTTTTTATGCGTCGATGTGACAGTAAATAGATCAGTAAAGAAAAAATGCTTGCTTAGCTCCTTCATAAAAACTCGAGACCGTAGAATTTGCTAGATGATAGGTTCGTTTAACTGAAATTCGCCCGAAAGCAAAGTCTTATCCTTCATACTTCTCCTTTTTGCCGTGCGCTCTTGATCGAATAAGTCTAGTTTTGGCACCCACCTAACTGATGTAGTTCGCCGCCATTTCGGAGCGCCTCATATTCGCTAGCTAAAATGCAGGATAAGAATTTCTTTACTTTTGCGGTCGTTCATGTTCTTTTTTACTTCAAATGTATTATCTAAAGTGCTTGTAATCAAATAGACGATAACCTGCGACCGAAGAACACCTTACCAATGTTTTGCCAAGTAAATGGTCCTCCATCTAAAACAATAATAATAATGTTATTCTTTTTCAATAAGGTTTAATACTTGTGAAGCGCAAATTACTCTATGCTTCATTCTATCGTGAAATGCCCATTTGTTTGACCATACTAAACACATAAACAACCCTGATAGCACGCACATTTAAGTTTTCATGCATCAAGTTTTGGTATGAACTGTTTAATTAGGCATTAAGAATGTCACTTACAATACTTTGTCGGAGAGTATACAGGAACTTTTCTCGCTGTTGTTAAGAAGTTAAAGAAAGTATAGTGAGGTGTTGTCCACATACCATTATTCATTTATAATAATTGTATAGGGAATTAGCCCTGCTCAACTGTTGCAGAACTCGACGTGTGGAACTATTTCTCTCTCATTTGGATATGCAAATACTCGTTGACATTTGTTTCCTTTTGGATTCTGTGAATGTGTTCTGATTGCTTTACTAACGGTAAACTAGCTTTTTGTTGAGTTTTTATGCAAATTAGGCTAAATATGAAGCAGTAAAGTACTCTCTAAATGGCAGTCAACCTAGGTTATTCCCAAAATCTTACCCGCTTTGATTAATTCAACGTAGTTGGCGATTTGCTTCTCAGGCCTTTTCGCAACAGACACTAGGGATAACAATGTGTGTTGCAAAAGTCAAATAAAAGTGACAAAATTAATTTCTGATCTACAAGGCTTATTAGGGCTAGGGATGAGCGAACTGTCGGATATTTCTTCCGCAGCCTAAGTACTGAAACGGTAACTATCATCTTAGCTTCACATTTATCCTTTTTCAGAACGTTACTAGTACATTTTTACTGTCTTATGAAAAATATGATGATAATAACATGTTTACTTCATGGTTAAAATGATGGGGTCTTACTTACTAGGCCCAGTAGTATCGTCATTGGCGAATTTGTCCGCGTCCTCTATTTAATGAATAAAAAGGAGTGTGTATACTATTTACAATACGTAACTCTCCTTCCATTGTGCCTAATGATAAAGGATCCTTGATCATTTTGCTGCACACCGCTCCCATTTTCCACCCCATCTCACACTAAATTTGTGCGAGAGCCAAATTTTGTAGTAGTAATTAAGCAGGATTACACTCAATTCTTATACCAGTCAAGGTAAAGTGATACACTGAATGAGAGAGAAATGATGCTGACAGACTGTTGTATGCTTTGAATGGGCAGGAAGCCTATTCATGGAACTGCGTCGCAAATTGTACAATCTTTTTTGAATTCGCATATTCGATGAAGGTCAGCTAAGCAGGAGACAGTATTAAATCCGTTTAATTGAGTTCAGACGCTGAACAATGGATCGGTTGTGTGTCATTTTTATAGTGCTTTTAACAATGCAATGACAAAAATGGTGGTGCAACTCACCTAGGAGGGGTGGTGGTCTACCTCGCAGAATACTATCTGCATTTAAAGCAAGCATCTGACTTTAATCATGCATACCTTCGCCACTACTATCATGAAGACTTGCATCCTACTCCTTGATAAAATTTATTGCTAATATTTGCGTTAAAAAGAGAAAGTGGACAACAATTTTTGTTAACTTACCGCCAAAGATTGGAGTCGAGATCAATGCAACGAGCAGAAAAAAGATGGGTTGCGCCATAATGATGGTAAGAAGTGATGATACTTCACTCCTTGGTTTTTTATACTAATCAGTAGCTGCCCTCGGGGGAGAGTAGCCTTTGCTCTCCTCCTATCTTGAGGCAAATGTAAGGTCATTTAGAACCTAATTTGCATGGACGAGGTCATCAGTTCATTGTTTTATGAATACTTAACAGTAATCCCCATTGTGAATAATCAAAAAATTTAAATCATTTGAGTAAAGTAATTGCAATGCAGTAAGATGTCATGCAGCTAATCACACCTTAGAAGACGCAGACCATTTATTCACTATGGTTTTTCCCTCAATTTTTGGAGCATTGCTGTAAGACGGGGTTGATATCTTCCGCCTTTGCGTAAAGTAGTGAAATGCCCTGTACGCGAAAATAAATATATTACGATTTTAAAATGGAGCTAAAGGCAAACCAGTGTCCTCTCATAGGACTAATCTTAAGGGTATTGTAATACTTTGTTCGAAATATCGGTTTCGGTCACTTGGGTGACCATATGGTACTAGCCAGTTGACCAGCCTCTCTGTCATGCCAGCAGATCCCAATTCCTCTGTTTACACTATATGTATTCTGTCCTAGTACTATGCCTTCTTTTACCTTTAAGAAAGTCTCAGGATGTTGCATTAATGGCAGCGTAAAGCGGACCCGACTTTGATGGATTTCTATTCTTATCTATCCTACTTGCGGTAAACCTTAGAGGTGTGAAGAATCTCTTACATCCCATAAGAGAAGGGCTGAAATCGACGTCCATCTTCGGCACCTCTCTCACCCTCGTGTTAGGCAAGAAAGCTATTAACAACTGAAGTAACACTAGTCGTGTCTCATTTCCTCGGGCAACTCGCCTACTTCGTCGCTGATTTGTGTATCTATGGGTGTAGAATGCACAGGATGCCATTCGATAGCATCGTTAAATGCTTCGCACACATGAATTGCCTGCGTCCCGTTCCTTTGAGGCCTGATAGCCCCATTTGCTCAGGGTTCTACGATATCCTCGGGTTTCTCACACGGCACCAAAAAGCCTGGAATCACAATATGTGATGCATGTGTCTCAACCCATTTGAAAAATTGGATTGATACCTCAATTATTTCATTTGGACACATTATTGTGAGAGAGCAGGACTAAGAAATACGCATTTGTTGCAGCGAGTGCTGCGCAGGATTGATGGCATTACAAGAAGACATGCGCTCGAATCTCGATGATTGGGACGGTTAGCTCGTGGGTGATTCTCGCAGCACTGATTATGTTGTGATGGATGGCACGGGAGGTTGACTGAGGGAGCGCCGGGGACGACGCCCGAAAGAAGAGAGGGGCTGTGTAGTACTTTGCTTGTTTGGACCGCTGGCTTCGATCACTTGGGTGGTGACGTTGTACTAGTCGGTTGGTCGGCCTCTGGGTCATGCCAACAGCCCCTGGTATTATGCCTTATTTTACCTTAGGGGAAGTCTCAGGACGCTACAGATACAATATGGGCCTAAATATACAAATTGATCACTTCCACCTAATAAATACGTTTTAAAGCTCATTTTGACCTCATCAAAAACCATTTCTTTAAAATTCTTTGACATTTTTATACATTTCTTTGCACACAGTTCACGCATACGGCAGATTGTTCAAAAATATCTTCAATTTTTTAAACACACAAAGTGGTTTAAAATATATACCACTTTGTGTTCAGATAATCTTTTCCTTCTTGATTTTCCTCAATTTTTTATATCTAAAGGTCATTTTTGTTTAATCACTCCCAAAATATGCGTCTTTTTGGATAAAATTGATGTCGTTTGCTGAGAGATTGCTCTTTAAAAATCAGGTTTACACGCAATCAAAGCGTCTCCATTATATTTTATCTTGTACTCTATAAGCGATAATAACATCACTTTTGCTCAAAAGGTATTTGACTTCCTTTTGGTCGTTCTAATGTGTTTGCCCTTTAATTTGGTGCAACTTACCATCATCTGCTGATAAGGCCTGCAAAATAAACATTTTGTCTGACTATTTAAATGCTGATTGTCCCAGAAAAAAGCAGGTCAATGAATTCTCTTGATAGAAAAAAAATTATCATTCCTTCATTTGAAAACAAAGTCATTCTCCATATGTTTGGACCTCTTGTGCTGTCTAGGTTCTGGTGGCGTATAATGCCTTTTGCTAGTCAATCTCTACTACCTAGTGGTTTGATGATGCAGCTAAAAAACGAACAACTAAACAATCCAGCAAGTCTTAAGTACTTTTTTTTCCGCCCTTGGGACCTTTTCACAGCAGACGTTAATGGTTCGAACGGTCAGGGTGACAAGAAGCCTGCAAAACGGATCGCAGTTTACTAGCTGTTATCTTATGTCTAATGTAGAGAGTGTGAATTGTTTAACGGTCTCGAGCGGGCAGACTGCAATTCCGGGCTGATTTGTGGCTAGCCTTTCCCATTTAGAGCACGCATAATAAAAGGAGGCAATTTACAGTACTGTGGATAAAAAATCACCACTTTGCATATTCTAATCACCTTCACTTCTTCCACCAGAGTTAAAAGGCGCCAACATTTTCTCAGACAAAAAAAAACGTTAAGACGACTTGGTTCGACGTGACAAAGTGGATGCTCATATTCTCCTTTACGTGGACTGGAGTGATGATCCAGGATATTCAAGATTCTTTGCATATGGTTAACCCCCAAGTCGCTTTTCCTGGGGTCAAAGTTACGCACAAATGCTGTTAAATTTTTGGGCCTAATAAAGAGCTCAAGCAATAGTTAATTTCTTACACCTTTCAACTACATTGTTTGCTTATGCGGAATGCGATAGATTTTCATCGCACAGCCAAAAAATGTCCTAAACATGTAACGCGTGATAGTCAAACCGCATATTCTCATTCAAGGCATGGGCGAAGTCATCACGAGAGTAACTTTTGTAGTTTTACCTTTTGTACACTTACCTTAAAAGAAGGATACCTACCTGTTTTCCAATCTTATCTGTAACGTTTTAGAAAAGCATGGATACCCTCCTGAGGCTATTTCCGAAAAGATCACTGATAAACGGGTTTTCAAGTGACGTAAATGCCTGGAATAAAAAGCATAATGCTTTTTCATTGAAATCTGAAAATAACTTAACTCTTTATCATCGACCAAAATTCAATTTTGCTAAGCTCTCTGACACTCCACCTTGCTACACCATTCTGTTAGCCTTCGCACCAATGGCATAAATCACCATTTTTTACTCAAGTGGCCACGCGACAAAAGATAAAATAGTTTTTACTTGCTTTTGTAAGTAGCAATTGTTGCTTGTCATGTAATTTGTTATGCATCAATGTTCTAGTGGATCCTCTACAGAAACCTCAGTAATTATC
This sequence comes from Taenia multiceps, assembly GCA_001923025.3. Classification (NCBI taxonomy): domain Eukaryota; kingdom Metazoa; phylum Platyhelminthes; class Cestoda; order Cyclophyllidea; family Taeniidae; genus Taenia; species Taenia multiceps. Next base: position 3,220,605 of record CM010311.1, read on the forward strand.
GGGGATTAGACAGTACCATTATTAATTCCAATCCCTCGACAAGATGTTTTTTAACTCCCTCTTATTTTACTTGTGTTATTCGGCTTCTTCTGTATGTGCCTTTACGAATTAAGATCATATTGCCTGCGTACATTTCGCTTTCCGAATGGGTCACCGATGTGCACTTGTTAAAGCAGAAACAATAGGAATGCCTTAATGCCATTGAGTCGGTTATCAAAACGTGCGAGAATTATAGAACCCATCTGGCACAATTTTTGTTTATTTAGACTGAAGTGGTTCATAATTGACAAAAAATTCCCAAGTTTTTGTACATCTATTTTGCCTTCCTAAATCACTTTTGCTATGTACTCTTTGTTTCGTTAACTAGTAATAATATTTAGACAAAACATTGTCTTGCGGTTTTGACTAAGAAACGATATTTTACTAAATTTGAAAGGCCTAAACATTCGCTATAATCTCGTCACAAAATAGCAGTAATAATGCCATTAAGCCTTGAACTTTTTAGACTCCACGCGCTGGCGAAGCAAAAGTTTATAAAATATTGCATATTTTAGATTCTATCATAATATTAATCAGGCATGCATGCATTTCCCTTTTTTATTTAATTCTTTCAAAGCATTGGACTTTAAAGTTTTCGCTCGATTAACTATGCAGGTTTGTCCTAATCTCCCCTTTGGCTATTAGTCCTACTGAGTGCATTGGCCGTATCATGACAGCGCTCATTAAAATACAGTCCAGCTACCTTGAGGGCAAGAATATGGATATAAATAGAGTGTAAACGCAAGAAATCATATTGCTAGTAGCATGGGAACACTTGCTGCTCTCGTCGTTGTCGCCTTCGTCCTCGCTGATGCAGGTATCCTATCGATATTGGCCCCAAGCTTAATCCTTTTGACAGCTATTAACTAAACTATGACCAAATAATGCACACTTTTTTCAAACGTCCAATAGTTAAGAACAGGTTTCATGCATTAATTTGCCCGGCTACAAGTAATACAGAAAGATTCGCCCGTAAATTTCCACACATTTGGGTTAGCATTTCTTGCAGAGGCTTCTAATTTTTTGTGTTTCAAGTAATAATGTTTTCTAGCTCCGCACATATGCAATCGTTCTTTGGTTGTCCGAATTCTTAGCACTTCATTCCCTCTTGCTGATTGTACTGCTTCGTATAATGCACACTTTATCGAGCTAGTCTGAGCGGTATCCAGCCTCAGTTATTTTTTAATCCTTTTTTAGATGCCTTGAGATCCCCTGGCCATTATATTTACCTTCCTCTTCACGGAGGTAAGACAACCACCAATGCAAATTAATTAATCGCGCAATCAGTCCTAAGGTCAGGGTTATTTAAAACACATTTTGGTGTGTGCTTTTCAATAAGGTGTCAGCTCGTATTCAGCTTAAAGTTTGTTGAATAGGTTCCAACTTTATTATCTTTTCAAAAACAACTCATTCTTTTGATCGTTTGAGCGTATGATCGCAAAATAATTTCACATAGGCTTTCGAGCACTTATGTGTTTTCCAACTCTTTTTAGGTTTCACGGATTTCAATGCGGCGGGTTCTGATGCTGAGGGTTAGTTTATACTGGTTTTACATAATTCTTCCCCATTTTGCTACAACTAGAAATATAGTCGTAACTATAACGGCTATAATTCTGTCGCAAAATTAAGCCACCCCCAATCATCTTTCAATAGCTTTGCTTTGTGGTTACGATACTCATGGATTCGGTTCCATAAAATTACCAGGTTGTACTAAAACATTGTGTTGTTAGAAATCCCGAGCAACCTTAGTCCTTATTGGGTTAATTTAATTAGACTCCACTTTTCTTCAAATATGTGATCTTAGACTACCTCTTGTCATAACTTCAAAGACTTATCTGAGTTTCAGAAATTTCGATTTAGCTGTTCTAATATTTTTGGTCTTGTGATTGAAGGGAAAGTTTTTGATCGCTATTGTCCTCTTACATAGATCCGTGTCTGTTGCCCGTCGATCCTGGCCCAGGTCGCGCCTACTTCCCTTCCTATTACTACGATGCTCAACAAGGCGCATGCCTGCCCTTTGTCTACGGCGGCTTAAAAGGCAATGCCAACAGGTTTAGGAATATCTACGAATGCGAGGCCACGTGCATCATTTATAAGACCTAATGCCCTCCTCACCTTGTCTCAGCCCACACTTCTCATGTTTCTGTTGTTTCACTACCTTTCCTTCTTCTCTTAAGGATAAATACATGATCGTAGTAACATATTTTGCCTTTAGATTGACAAATCTCTGTAAGTTACGATATCGGCGAAGTTGAATGACATTAGTAGGCATTTAGTGTCTCTGTTAATTGTTTTGTATGTACATAAGAAATATCCAAAGTATGGTTACTGCAATACATCATGTAAAGGAATAAAAGGGGAGAGTTGTGTACTAACACACGAACATGAATTAGTAATGCATTTCATAATTTTATGTGGTCTTTCGGAATCCTTGACATTGTTCGTATCTTCCACCTCCGTCTCCTCCTCGTAAACCAGTGTGGCGGAACTTGGACTCCCCTTCGGGTGTAGGGAGCGGGTCCTTGAAGCGCTGTCGCAGTAATGGGGAGCGAACGATTTCATCTTGTAGATCTTCTTGTGCTTCATTCGGCGATTCTGGAACCAGGTCTTAACCTAAGTGCGTTTCAGTGGTATATTAAGTTATTTGATTGCCTTCTATGTGCCTAGAACACCGGACTTTATGCTCCCCACAGACTACCGACAGTTGATACCGAAGGGTAATAGTTAGGATCATCAAACCCGAAAATATTAACAAGCTGTAAAACTTGGCAGCATCCACTTTAGTTGCACTGAGATTCTTATATATTTTTTGCACAAAATAACAAGGCCTTCTCCAGACTTAGATGCCACAAACCTGGGCTTCCGATAGTCCCAGAATGGAGGCGAGTTCGATTCTTTCCGGTGTTGAGAGGTATCTCTGCCTCTGAAAACGCAGTTCTAGCTCCGAGAGCTGCTGATCACTGAAAACTGTGCGCGCTTTGCGTCGTCGACAGCGTTTCAGCATTGCTGACGTGCAGGTTCCAGGAAACGCAAAAACTGAAAGCGGACCTACTGAAATACAAATACAAAGTGTTAGTAGTACATCCATTTTAAAAACACAAAATTTGACGACTCTTAGGTTAGGTCTCAAGACCGCCGTTTATTGATGGAAGGTAAAAGTAGGGCGCCATTTTAAAATTGTGGCTCAAAAATAAACTTTTGTCCCAAAAATTTAATTCATATTTTTGAGGACAGAACAGCTACAATGGGGTTGAGTAAACGATGGGATACAATCGTGTCATGTTGGAAGTTAATATTTAAGGTTAAAAGTTATACATTCATTGAAGAAAATTTTACGTGCATTGAAAGGAAAGTTAACTTTATTTGTACAGATTACAGCAATGGAATAAAGCTCGAAGCCGGGGTGGTGGTCGACTTCTTGTAAGCCCTGTATTCCGAGATATTTGCTCCCTACAGCATAATCGCCAAGTTCTGCGGACAAATAAATAACATTTTCATACCTGAACACTTTTTGATAGTTGACCTCTTAGTTCGCCTTGTTTAAATCCTTTGAACCTCTAACGGTGAGGGCGATGAGGTATTTACCAGGCACTTGGCCTCACCTTTGAGGCAGTTATAACCATTGTGCATCTAGCTGCTTGACAAGCTTGTTCTTATGACCTTAGAGGCAACTTATGATACCAGGCTCCAGAGGTTCTGAAATGGCCTTACTTCCCATTAAACACTTCAAACACTTTAATTGATGTTTGTAGGTCGTCAAAAGAAAACTTTGACTAAAAGGCAACAAGACATTAGCCCTTGTTTTGAAACAGTGGAAAATGTCCATGATATTGTCCTAACGTACCACCCAAATTAGGCTATTTTCGGCGGCACATATGTGTGACGCTAGTACCAAACTTGTCTGTGAATCGATCTGCGACAAAATACTAGGGAGAGTTTACGTAAATTCAAGAGCAGGCTAAGCGACAGTTGATTCGATTTAAAAGCTCTATAAAATAATCTCCTATTTTCCACCGTCTCGCGGGTTACTTTGGTATAAAATTACCTTCTACGACTTCACAAACGCAAAAGCCATCCATTTTTTTAAAAAAAAGGAATTAATAATTTCCAAAAAATCTTAATTAACTATTGCTAGTTTTTAAAAATGTAACTTTAAACGATTAACCAATGGGCTTATCTGTCGCCACTCTTACCAGAGCCCTTCATAATGTAAGGCAGAATGGGACACTCCGTGGAGAACAAGGTGCCAATCTTTTGTTCACTTGCAGCCAAATGGAAGTGTGAATTGACCTCGCTGAGGAGGGAGGAGAGAGCTGCATTCGTTGCCCTCTTCACCAATGGCGAATCTGGTTTGATCACTGGTTTATCTACCGCCTCGTTCAGAATGTTGTCAATAGAGAAACCCGATTTTGAGAGCATTCTTGCCTTCTTTGTAACCCTCTCCTGGCGCGCAGTTTCCATTGTGAGGTAGGCCTTTTTACTAATGTAGACTGTGGATGGTTAATTCGCCTTATTATTGGGGCATTAAGTCCTCCCCCTTTCAATTACTAGGACATTGTTGAAATCTGATTGGTTGATGGCTCCAAGCTGCGAGTGCACTGTTTGTTGATTGGTTAGTTGGTGCGTAAGGAAATTTGCGTCTACTTAAGGGCTCTAATACATTTTTAAATTATGTTTTTATTGCTATTGGCATCATCAAGTTAGTCGTTTCTCATTTCAGCATTTGCTTTAGTCGAACATAAAAGATTTGCCAAAATCACCCTCTGGGCTTACTCGCTGGTGTATCACGAGAGGAGATATCCTCTTTCCTTCAATTCCCTTCATGCATTATCACTACAATGTGAAGTAAAACTAGATAAATAAATAATAATAAATAACAATGTAACTTTAGACGATTAACCAATGGGTGTATCTGCCGCTACTCTTACCAGAGCTCTTTATAATGTAAGGCAGAATGGGACACCCGATGGGGAACATGGTGCCAATCCTTTGTTTTCCTGCAGCCAAGCGGAAGTGTGAGGGGAAGCTATTCCCTTTCCTTCAGTTACATTCATGCATGATCCTTATAATATGAAGTAAAACTAGATGTAAAGGTGCTTAAAATAAAACGCTTTCTTTTTATTAGTGGTAAACCATTGAATTGATGAGGCGAGCCTAGACTTTCCACTTCGAGGGAGAATGATGATACAGGGAAGATAGCATCGTACTTCGTCCCACCTTAAAGCTCATAGTGCGGTTTTCTCAAAGCTAAGTTATTTGGTGTAAGAGAGGGGACCTGGTGTTGTCTTCATGCTCCACCATTTGGTCCGCACACCTTCAAGTTGTTTGGCACCACCTGCAGCTATGTTTGTGTGACCTTCAAGGGGTGAGCAATTCCCTGTAAATAATTCTGTCTCCAGTCCACCATATACAAAGCAGACAAAGCCTCTCTACACCAAAGTGCGTGCAATGAAGTGGTTTGTTTGGAGATGCAAGGTGAAATGTAAAGGTCCTATCACCACCCCCCCATCACGATTCAGACTCCACTTTCCAACAAACATCGGCTAGCACTTGATGTCACTTTCTCATCACTAAGAGGCGTCTCTACTTTGTCTGCTCGATAAGGAAGAGGATAGTTTACCAATTTTTGTCCTTTAAAAGAAATCTCTCCTTCTAAGCGCCATTAAAGAAAAGATGGGATGTTTGTCGCTTTGAGCTCATTATGAGCTCACAATTTGCCCTCTTTAACACCCTCTTCCCTAATTAATCCACCAACAACGCACGAAGTGCCCGGTTAGACGATGGAATGGACTTGCTCACCTCCTCGCCTTGATTAGATCACGCGATGCTGCTAATTAGCAGTGGGGAGGAGGTCGGGGAGGGGATGCGAGGAGGATTCAACTAAGGTAACCGCTCGTTTGGAAAGCTATCAAAATTTTCGCCTATCTCTCCACATTAAGGGGTTACTGTTCTATTGTTGGCTAAGAAATTCCACTTAATTAGAATTCTCAGTTCATCCTTCCTTTGAATAGTCGGGACTGATTGATGCATATTACTTCGGTAATGAAGGGAGAAAGAAAACACAAGTTGTTGTTTGCGTCTTCTGGATGTATTTTTATCATTTCGTTTTCAGCTTTTCTATGTAGTTAAAATTTAACAAGTCTTTGGACTGCGGATGAGATCTTTGGCAACCTCCACTGCTACACCTCATCCACGGCGATCATGAGGAAAGAGGCAGAAAGAAACGACTTGTTTTGTTTCCTTTGAAACCTTGCAAGGTGCATGGAAACTGTGTAATGTTGCTTTCAGCTATGCTATTCCTCATACCCATAAATTCCAACACCTGTCGGAGGTTTTTTCGCCTCTTGAGACTCCATTCGGAGTGGAGAGACCTTTTAAATGATGTGGCCTTCCAAACTTGCAGACCCGTTTGAATGCTGGTAATAATGAGTTAATCTAAAAAAGCACGAGATGTAAACTTACTTTTACTGTCATTTCATCAAGGTAAAATAAGTTGTTCTTCTAACAGTCTTCCAACGGCTCGGCAAATGATTGGTGTCATTTACAATATTGCCAGTGACAGATGTCGTTACCAAGGCCTCTGTACTGCAAGTATTCTTGTAGATGACACTCTTAAAGGATTTCCTCCAAAATACTGGTTGAAGAGGACTACAAGCTGACCTCAACTTAGCCTTGAATACCTCAGCTATTCCCTCCTGAGTGGCAAAGTTTGTGTCTCTGGAAAGAGGGTCAAACCAAAATGAAGAAAGCTTTATTTTTGCTACAGTCTAAAATGCATGGATGTAGACCATTATATCAAGATTGCGATCTCTTAACAATGCCATTTGTCACAGTGATGAAAGTGATCTAGACGTCACAAATACGTGACATCTGCAATTTATGGAGTTCTAATAAGTGTTTGTGCCAAATCATTTCCTAAAGATAATATAGCCAAACATAGCCACAAAATGAAGACGAGCTAACTTATAAAATTGTTCATTTCACTGGCTCAGAATGGCAGGAATAGTTCTGGATTTAACATTTGTTCAATTGTGTCTTTAAATGTGCCTCCGAATTAGTCTCTGTATAATCATGCTTCCCTTGTGGCTCTTCTACACGCTAATCATATTACTTCTTTTGGAACGGTGCAGATTTTTGAAGAGGCTAAGCTGAAGAGGTTGCAATGAGCCAGGGTACTGTATCGGGATATACTACTTACAAATGCACAGTAGAGGTGGAGGCCATTAGCCAAACCCGAAGACTGGGCTAAAAAGCTAAAGTACTAATAGTATTTTGACGCACATTAATTCAAAACGACATGTGATAGTAGCTTGCTTATGTGATTGCTTTTTTCACTTTAAAGTGTTTATATTCAACATCCAGTTAGCTTCAATTTTAGCAGTGAAAAACATTTCGGAGTAACATACGTCACAATGCACTAAGCAAGGCTTTGACAGTCCTTTTTACTTTCAATTTTGTAACCCGGAATCTCAAGGCTTTACAATGTGCTTCTGCAGGTCTCTGCAACATGCCAGAAGCCTCTTAGCTCTTCTGCACTAAAGACTCACGCTTTAGTGTTTGGGCTTTGTTTGGCTCCAGAAAAGACTCGACGTGGCACGCTGGTGATACCTGAAAGCAAACCAACCCTGATAGACAGGAACAACCTTATCGCCACAGAGAAGGGCACCTGGTACTGGTGGGAGAGCTTGTGAAGGCTTTAAACGAAAAAGTTAAAAATGTAGCTCTCATTGCTAACTGCCTCAGTCACGTGGTCAGCCGTAGATCATCTGAAAGAATTTAAATCGAAGCTGTCTACAGTTCCTCTTTAAAGGTGTCAATAAAGTGAACACGAAAACCTTCATCACTTCCTTACTCCACTTCCAGAAGACATGGCTAGGCAGAGTGGAGTGATTTCAACTTGTAAAGGAAGAATTGATGTGAACTCTCCCCCCTCGCAAATCTCGTACCTTTTTAAAAGACTCGTCTTTTTGGACAGCACTTCTATGCCAAGTGATTGACACATGGGATGATCAGCACATTCTCCCTTCCTCACTACAGGTGTCAAACACGATAAAACTTCGGGTCCAGTAAAATTGCCTAGAGGAGTCAATGGCATTGGGATTAAGTATCCACTCAGTTCCATGCAAATTCGATGGCTGGCACGGTCGATTTGTGGATACTCTACCGTACAGCACCAACTATGTTGGGACTGCCGACGCGGGAAACTGACGGAGGGGACCCCGGAGAAGGAGCTAAGGAGGGATGCTGAGTACTATACTAGTAGTATGCGCACCTCTCCGTTTTGATTGTATGGATAATCAAAGCTCCACGATTGCGTTTTTGATTGATGGCGTAGCCTTCAGGTCCTAAAAGAAGCTTCTCAGTAATTCATTCTCTGCCCTATTGAGGTCATGACACGACGACACATGATATATGCTTGACATGACCACATGATTTGGGGTCGTTCACTGTTGATTTTTGTAAATTCGCTGAGAGAGAGCAATGCCTTACCAAAACTCAAATAGTACCTTTCCTTAAAATTGTATAAACCTTTCCATAATGGGACGCTAGATGCTGAGGCCCTGTGGGGAAAGATTTGGAAAGGCCTTGTGTCCCCGTAAAAGCGTAATTGTCAGAATTGTTACTCATTCGTTGACGGAATGAAACTCACCACCAAGAATCATTACGAATTCGCTTATTTGATCGCTTTATATCGTTTCAGAACCCATTTCGCTGTGAAATTATTGCAGCAACTTATAATAGCTAAATAAGATTTATGATATCCTATACACCATTATGGGAAGGTAGAGGGACAAACCCTACAATCCACAAAACCCCTAACTCTGGAAAGGAACTTAGGAAAATCCCACTAAACAAGCAATAGCGTCGTCACTTGCACTACATCTGTCGAATTTTTTTACTTAAAGGGCCCTTTTGGATCAGTAATTTTTGCCTGTATACCTGTTCTTACCCACCGTAAATTGCCATGGGATTTGTAATTGCTCCTTGCCTAATTGTTTGCTTCGCATGCTCTGAGAACCGAGACACATTTAGGCTGCACGGAAAGGTATGTCGGGGAGAGGGCAATTAACCCAATTCTCACTTTCACAGCCAATGGGATTGCTCCAATAATCGTCCAATTAAAAGTTGGAACATTCGGCCCAATTACTCATTGGTGAGAAAGCATTTACACCTTATGTCCAAATGTATCAATATAATCTTAACATTTTTAGAAATATTCTGCTCACTCTGCATAACTGAAGGCAGGAACTGTAAGACTTGATGATTGTTTTTTAGTTGAATTGATTGACGCAAAATTAGGCATTTGTGGCACTTTATTTGCTGCATTTTCATTGGTCAATTTAGTTTTACACACGAGCATGATGTGCAGCTGGAATTGGGCGTCTAACTTTTATCAGATGTTGTGTATCAAAATTGGGGTTACAAATAAGTCAACTGATTGTTGCTAATTTTTACAGCCCTCGTCTTTGTTAGAGGCTCACTCTTGAAGCTCTCTGCGGCCGCCACGCCTCCGCTTCGGCCATTTCAAGTCGGTCACCGAAGTTATATCTACCATTGAAGAGGTAGATACCATATGATCCACCACCACCTTAAAGTAAACTTTCATAAATGGCTTTCACTGGGTTAGTTCAGGTTTCTCGCCTGCAGTGAAATGGTACACCCTCGATAGTTGAGATGGCTGACCATAAATTGATGTCGCATCCATAAGTCTATACAGCTTCCGTCAATCCCAGCCAATGCCCGGTGGATTGTAGGAGATTCAATTGCTTGTGTCTGCAGTCCACTTCACATCCGAAGACATTGCAGGATGTGGGAGTTACTATGTTCCTAACGTCGAAAAGGCCTCAGTCATTGCATTTTGGTAGTTTAGAGAGAAATATTTGCTTTTTCCTCTAACAGAAGCTCATAGATCTGCTGATCTCCTGATAGCCACGTTTTTCCACCCAAGTAAATGGAAACTCAAGGCCTAGCCACCTACATTTCAAATTCACTTTTATCCTCCAGCTGTCCGTTCCGCTTCGCATGTAGTGGTGCAATTGATGAATGCCAAGTAAAGATGAAAATCACTGAAAAATACCAACAGACATAATAGGATGGTTGAGTAGAGACAGAAGTCTAATCTCACCCATTCCAAAGCGTGGTATCCCCTCCTTACGAGGGCAAGGTCCACCGCTGCCGCGTAAAGACTTTCCTACGGGTCGTCTCCCTCCCGCACCTTCTCAAACGCGATTACTTGATCTTTAACAAGGGAACAGGCTCGTTCGCAATCCACCACACGCAAGTTCAAGTGGAGTATGCGTTGGACGTGTGGGATGGAATGGAGTGGTGGGCCACCCTTCACGTATAAGTAGGTCAGCAAGCATGCAAAGACGCGTTTTTATGGAGTAATTTGAAGGAGCTCCCAACAATTCGGATTCCCCTGCCACCTGCTGCCAATGATGTCTGCTTCCTTGATAGCAATTAAAATGGCACACCCCGAATGGTACGATTTCCGATCCCTCAAGACGATGACAGGAACATCCTCATAAATTTGACATGTCTGCTTTTAAGTTGCTCAAAACCAGTATCTAGCTTTCATTTAACCCATACCTTTACGGCGCGATGTTCCACACCTTCTACACATGCTGCAAAACCACATCGTTGAAACAGAGCTTCCGCCCAATTTTGGTACCCAAGTAGACCTGGTCTGTAAGTTCCACAATATGAAGCTTTTTGGCACCTCGTTAGCGTCAAAATAAGCTTTTATAAAAGTGGAATTCATTACAAGCTTGTGACTTAGTGGTTGATCTGCAGCTAACCAGCACCGCAATAACCACCTTCGAAACACCTAATTAAAAATCGTGCCAATTTTCGTAGAACAGTGCATTTATTATTACAGGCAGTTATCAACTCACTCAACATTAACAAGCTCCCGACAGCCGTTAACCGACTTATAATCAGCCAAAACTTTGCTCAGATCCTACCTTTAACGTCTGAAATACAATCACCCTGGTACTCATTAAATTTAAGTAGTAAAGTCAATTCCTCCACTGTATGGCACTTGGATTTGGCAAGACGACCCGAGGCACAGTAACCTCGACCAACAAAATCTAACATCTGTCCAAACACAATCTCTGCATTCAAACACACCAACTACCGTAAAGGTAGTCAGTGCATGGAACACTTCCTTGACACGCCCTAACTTTCTACTCCTAAATGGAAAAGCACACCTCGGAACCGCAGTCCCACATAAACGACATCAGACGTCTCCGAAATACAATTTGATGCATTGTTTATGGCCATGAAAACATCTTGATATGAACCAACCTCCAAAAATAAGTAATGTGACAGACCTAAAAATGATAACACAGTTTACCGCATAAAACAATGTATCCACGCGTACACTTTATTCATTTACTCCTTATCAGACTTCGCAACAATGACACGAGTACCACGAATGCGACCAGTACGTCTAGCAGCAATAAGACCGACCTTCCGACCGTGGGAGGCATCTCTGCGGATGGTTGACGGCTTACCAATATGTTGATGATTACCACCACCATGAGGATGTTCGACGGGCTGGAAGAGAAAGAACCATTAGTCACATGCCCATATAAAAAGGACCTCAAGCTGAAGTTAAAAGAAAATAACTCACGTTCATACAGACACCACGAACGTGCGGCCAACAGTTCCGCTTAGCTTTGTACTTGTGATAGGCACGACCTGCCTTTAGAATGGGCTTGTCAATACGTCCACCACCGGCAACAAGACCGACCATGGCACGACAACCCGAGGAAAGAACCTTCTTTGCACCAGATGGAAGCTTGACACGGGTCTTGTTTGTGTCATGGTTGTGAGACACAATGGTAGCGTAGGTACCGCCAGCACGAGCAAGCCGACCTCTATCACCGTTCTTCTCTTCTACATTGCAGATAACCGTACCCTCGGGCATGGAGCCGAGCGGCAAAACATTACCAATCTAATTTAGAAAAACTATCCAAGAGTTATTTCAAACCTGGAGAGCGGCCTTCTTTCCGCAGTAGACAAACTGACCAGTGTACATTCCTTCGGCTGCAATGAAGAGTTGTTTGATATGCCTGTAAGAGTACATATCACGGAAATCAACACGAGCCAGAGGAGCACCACGACCGGGATCATGGATGATTTCCCGAACAACGCCACGAATATATCCATGTCTTTCTGAATAGTCGACAGGGCGCAACTTGGCTGGCCCCTTCCGGTGTTTAACGTGCGCTCTGAAAACGCTTCCCGCTCCCTTACGCTGACTCCTAATTACACGTCCCATGGCTTAGCTATAAGAAGCCCGACAAGCAACGCACGACAAAAACCGAACGCAAAATCGTGACAAGACATATTCAAACAAAATCCCACGCGAAAGTTCTGTATAACACTTTCTTAATACCCAAATGAAAAATTTCGCATATACTGCTAGTACGAATAAAAAGGATGCAAGATCGTGGTTTGGGCTTTAGGTCAAGTAACCAAATAATTACTTGTGCAACTTGTTGATCTTGAGCGACATTTTTAATTAGCTCACCTGACTCCTATGCTAACTCGACCTGCTGTTTTTGTCAAAATGCTTTCCTGGACTTATTTAGTTTTCTAATTCAAATCTGTTAGGTCTCTTAAAGCCCCCAAATGATCATATATTTTTTGCAAGTTTTAATCAAACGCAGTTGGTGATCCTTCGCATAAAATAGTTAGCAAATATTGTGCATTAATTAGTTAATTCATATGAGGTTATTAAGTTTTATCAAAGCAATGGCTTGCACTTTTCAGCTATCTTAATGCATGAAGTAGTTCGGCTTTCTTTTTTCAAACGTCAAACCTTTTAGCATGCCACTTTCGTTTAAATAAATCGTTGCAATTATTTACCAGTAGTTCGCTTTGAATTTTTCAGGGCTTGGGTGATGAGTGGATTCGTTGCATATTATACATCGTGAGGTTTGTATTATGCAACTTTTCACTCCTACACCAAGTCTGAACGTCTCTCTTTCGTTTGATTCACTATATTCTGCAGCCTTCTTTTAGGTGGCTCTGCAGTAGATCCATATTTGCAGTATGGAGTTATAAATAGAGTAGTTTGTGTTTTCGATTCTATTGCCTCATATATTTTGGGCTTGATGTGTTTTATGTATCGGTTTGTGATTCACTTCTTCTTAGCTATCCATCTTTACTGTAGGCGCTGGAGTGGCTCGGTACCGGGGTCCGCGTGTGCGCGTTGGTTCAATTGTATGTGAAAGTTTGACCATTTTGAACTACTCGAATTTTGTTCCGGAGTCGGGTTCGTCATGTGTATTTTCGTTAATTGGGTTAGGATATTTCCTTGGTTGCATAAATCGCTATGAACTCTAGGTGATCCTTAGTGAGCAAGTTTTCCGTGTTTAGCTATTTTAGTCAGTTCGATTATGCTTCGTTGGTATTGCCAGAGAAATAGTGGCTTTGTACAGGTGGTCTAGGACTCCACGAATTCCCGTGATCCTGCGTATACCTCCTTGTCTATTCGCGCTCATTAGAATCGGTCATTCTGTTGTGCTTCCAAGCAGGCATTGTCTTGAAAGACTGTAAGTTCTTCCTTCATATATGAGCGATCACTCACATTCTGAAGGAAACATTAAGCAAGACTGGTGGGAACCAATTAACCTGAACTTCTTCCAAAACTCTTGACCTCATTTCATCACTCTACTACTGGGCACCTTTCATGAATAGCAATGGATCCACATGGCAGCTTCTTTCTTGTGGAAATTAACTTACTGTATGACGCACTGTCATATCGTATTCCAGGTTATGTGTGGTTACAGAGTTGTTTTCCTTTGTCACATGCGCACGCAGCGCACGTGCGTTTCATGTCATTTCTTCCACCGTCCCTAGCGCCCATCTCCAAGGCATTAGTGCAGAGCGAGCGATTCCACCCTCGACTGGGTTGAGTTTATGCGTGAAGTCTCATTTCCGGCGTTTATAGTGAGGAAAGCCCCAATTCCTTTCAAGAAAGCTTCTTTCGTGTACTAGACGTTCCTAAGACTCCTGTTGGATCGACATAAAGTGGTGAGTGATTCCAGTCCTGGATTAAATTTTATTCCTCCGATTTCATTAAGGCGAGACACCTGCTCCCTTGATTGTTAGACTTCAAGTCATTGTTTCTAACCAGAAGGACAGTTTTGTCTTCATCTTTTTCCACTAGGGAAATTGTCCTAAGATCGTTGTTCAAAATAATAAATTATGGTTCAAGTGTAATTTCTTTTGCAAATTATGCAAATTGGATTCATGCAACACCTGATTAACTACCCTGATCGCCAACACAGCGACAAGAGCTCCTTCCAAACTATGCAAATGTTTAGAGTAATTACCTCAGGTCTTTTAATACTTCAATCGCATAGTGAGGTTGGGTAAGACGGTTGCTAGCCTTAGTGTCTGCAATAGCGATTTGTATGTCTCGGTTCCGTTCGGTTCCAGCGCAATTGAGAAGTGTCTCGTCTTCCTGCAGGATGCCTTCTTGTCTTTGTAATGGGCAAGTTCGCTTCCACAAAGCTCATTATAAGTCATCAACTTGCCTTGGGATTTGTGCAACACAAATTGGCGACCCACCAGCAGGAGGGAAGCAGAAACATCCCACATCCCCATTCTGAGATTATTCTCTTGGGCGCGCGGGCTCCTCTATCTCCATTTTTCCGTAATTTGCCCTATTTTAAGGCTAGAAAGAGCTGTATGAGCGTGTAAAGCAAATTGGTGCGCGGCGACGGTCAACTCAATCCCCAGAGTAAGCAATTTATGCTTTCACTCCATCTCACCTTAATTATTCGTGGTCATTTCTGAGGTTTTACTTTTCCAACTTGGGACCCATAAAATGCATTATCTCGTTTGGAATGGTGTTTTCCCTTTAGGAGGTGCCTTGGACACTAAATTTAGCGTTCCGAAAACTCCATTCCTCGTGGTTAGGATCGGTGGAGTTTCTTGGTCTTCCCTAGAGATGGTCCCCCTTCCCTGGGACAGCCGATCCAACAAATGTCCAAATCAGGTATCCATTCATTGGAGTAACCATCGGTACAATCCATAAACCTCTCCTTGGCAACCTTTTCACCCTTCTGCCGTGAGTCGCCACAGATTTAGTCAGCTACTTGTGATTTGTTCCTGGATTGGGCCCGTTTTTCGCAGTTTCCGACGCGGCACCTCAAGTTTCCCCTGAACCCATGATGGGGCATACCAACGTTGAAGAATGCTTTCTTTTTCATGGTAGGTGATCCTCTGGAGGGCCGTGCCGCCGTAACCAAAGTACAATCAGCCAAGAGTGAGGAGCCAAAGCAATACAATCTAATGGCTAGGTAATCGCCCACCAGAGGCAATAACAACCAAAAAAGGCAACTCAGAAGGCGCTTCCTCGACAAAATTGCTGCCAGCTGCGTGTATGCGACGCCTACACTCTCCTTGCAAATTGATGATGACTATCAAATTGCAAGCAGGCTAGTTAAGCTTCAAACGGTGAAACAAACATAGAACATTCCCAGTCTCTTAAACCCTTTTTTACCTGTTGAGCTGCAGATGAATCGATCGGTTCGGTTTTTCCCTAAGACCGGTGATAGCGACCGAAGTAAGGGTGTAGGAACAGGAAAAACTATTGTCAAATTTACAAAAGTACAAAGCATATGTAGCATTTAAAAATGAAATCAAGTTAGCATATTTGGATGCAATTGAATGATAACATTTCGACAATCCGACAGGGCAACTTGCGACTCCTCACATTCCGGCAGCTTGATCAACAGCCCCAGGAGAATGCTCACTGATTGACCAATCAAAAGTTTTGGATCCAAGAAGGAGGACTACAAAACATGAGGGAGGGCTGACGTTCTTGAAACTCTTTTCTTTCTTCTTTTCCAGAAGCAACAACAGCTTTAGTGCCTCACCTGATAAACCTGAGCCTCTGAGAGTCCGGTTATTTCAGCGAAGCATGAAGGCAATATCTGTATGAAGTACAAGGATTAAGGAGAGTCTCCAACTTACGCAAACTTTGAAGCGTTGTTGTTGAACTGTGTCAATAACTTCAACAAAAATTTCAACCGCATGAAAGGGTCTGTCAATTCTTGCTTGGCACCGAGAACACTCCAGGTGGGCATTAGGTGGTTTTGCCGACGGAACCTTCTGTTTCAGGGCATCGGAAAGGCAGCCGGTACACAATGGCCAAACTTGGGAGGATGATGAATCAACCTCCAGGACTGTACCTACACATCAAATAGCGCCGATCGTTGAATGTATCTCCTACAAGGCACTTTTAAAAGTCCTCTTTTACAGGCATGTTACCGTGGCAGTCACACACAAACGCACTAGTGAGTGCCAAGTTTACCCCAGCGCATAGCACCAATAGCAATGCACAACACTTTTGCGTGTCCCGGTCCAGACACTGGTAACTGCAGTAGCAGGCAATAGATAGCGTGTGAAAACCTGGAGATGGCTAGCAGCCAAGTTTGGCATGCTGATGGGGTGGTGAGGCGTTGAGCCAAAGCAAGACATTGGGTTAGCGTCTGCCTTCTGTCTGTAAAAACCCCCGCAGCGCAGCAGTCAGACCTACGAACCAGGATTCAACGCGCGGAATACTTGATCGGCGTCAGCCTCCACAGAGAATAAGTCATTTATGATCCAGGTACTGCCTTTGATTAGCCCTATGATAAGGCCAAGATTTCCTCGGACATCATTTCGCCGCAGAATCAAAAACGAGTAGCAGCATGTGGCTCGGGAAACTGCTTTGGAAAGTAAGGTCAGTTCGCCCAATCTTCAATAGTTATTTTCCTGCACACATCCATACACCTCGACTATACTTTAGCGCTCCCTCTAGTGACTTGCAATGATGCAATCTTGAAGCGCATGGTGTTTTGATTGATTGTGGATATGGTGGATACATTGGTGTGAGAGGTGGTTGAAATTCTAGGTCTAACTGGGCCATGGGTGAGACATGGACCGAGGTCAAAGCGCTGGATACAGCTGTGGGGTTAAGGGACAGATAAGTACAACAACGGGTGTTGCAACACTATTAGGGGAGCTATTCAAAGAAGTCAAAATTTGGCTACTTACTCGAGGATAGGCTGAACTCTTTTGCTGTCACTCTACCAAAGTGGTGAGCTTGACTATCAATGAGATGGTTTTAGAAGTGATAGTACTTCCTCCGATGATGGACAGAATCACGCGGTGGAATGGAGATCTACTTGTGCCATCTAGCGCTACCATTCTCCCCAACATGCTCCACTTAGCAATGAAGCCTTCTGAGGTAACCAAATCCCTGGATCGATCCCTATTGACAATTCTGCCGGATCCGGTAGTTATAATGGGGGGAAGGGGAAATGTCCAGATTCAAAAGCCGAGTCTTTTAATGAGTAGCGGGTTCAGAATTGTTTCGTGATATTCAGCCATGTGTAGCTGGGTTCTATTTAGCCATCAGAGTGGATGAGGCTTACTTGGTTGACACCTTCATACAGTTCTTGTGGGCAATTTCCTAACAAACTTTTCCAGAGATGTCACGACAACGCAAAAATAGGGCTACTGGCTGGTTGATACGTTAAAAGTGTTTGTCAAGAAAGACATCTGCTGTGGAGGCTTGAAACCACGATAATTAGTTGTTTAAGGCAAAGAAACTTAAATGGAAAGATTCCAAATTTTTAATAAAAGGAATTACTCGTAAAAGCAATAAGTGATGAGTAGGATCTGACAACCTAACACCCTCAACTGTGACGAAGATCTAAGGTACAACTCAGATAGATAGGCCAATGAAAGCCTATCGAAATATGAATTCCGAATCCTCCTCTCTGAAGTGGAAGATCATGGTATCACCTTTGTTCCTACTCTGCAGGCGATTCCACATCACTTGACAATGTTGAATGGCCTGTAGCAGAGCGGAATTTGTTTTACTTGGTGTACAGCATTACGCGAGCCACTTTGGTCACCCGTGATTTGGCCTTCACAGCGGCAGCACGAAGCCCCCTCCTTTTCTTCCCCCTCTCCCTCCACCACATGCCGCCTGTGTTACCAATCTTCAAAAATAGTAACTAGAGGGCCATGGGATAATTCAGGCGCTCCAATGAACTTTAATTCCACGCGGAGTGGATCATATCCACTGCTGTACCAAGACAGTGAAAGTAGATACGCCATGTTCTTTCCCAGATTTTTGCTCTAATATGGCCGTAATTTTCAATCAGATCGCAGCTACAATCACGAATCGCATTGTGCTCCACCACTAGCACCATTGAAGTAGTACGTAAGGGCTTTGAGTCGAGGAGCCCTCACCAAGAATGCTCAACAAATCCGTCAAGTACGACTTTTCGTAAATTTTGGCCTAAAATGTTACCTTCCATTGTTACTAAACTCGCGTTTCTGTGTCGAAAGCCAGGCAACGGGTAACTGCGGGTGTGGTCAAGACGTCCCTCCGAAAGCCGTACCGCCTCAGTCAGTTCGACCCGACTAAACTCGTCCAGAATGAAGAAACCTGCGCGAGAAGAAAACAGATTATGTTCATCCCAGTTTTTCTAGGAATCATAACTATGCTGAACCCAGCATAGTAGAGGCTGGGACTGCATGGTAAAATTGATCGACAAGCCACCCTGTCACTAATTGGCAACGCTCTTAATACCCTGTGATAATAATGATTGGCTTGAAAAATTGACCACTGAGGTCATAGGGTATGAAAAGTTACATATTCCAATAACACAACGCATTGCGTATTCATGCCATAGCAGTGAAGTATGGTTGGAGTTTATGAAACTCGAATCAGTACACAGAGTGGGGATAACGGCTATCAAACTTCTCTTTTAAAAGGTGTCCGAATCCGAGGGGGAACAATGGCAACCACATTGGCTTTTGGCAATCGCTCGAATCGTAGGGCCTGGCTTCATGTCTAACAGTGAGGCGAGGCCGTAATTCAACGGGTTGCAATTGCTTACAAATACTTGTATGAATGTTAGTTCAGTGTGAAGCTCTGTCGACTTCGTGGAGTGACAATGAGATGCGAAATTAGGAATTAGCTGCTAGTGCTGAGCACTTCACACACGAAATACGCTTGCAGTACGCCACTACTTGACGAATGAATCCACCCAGAATGGGGTGTGTAAGGCTGCTTCTACCGAAATCTGCGCTACGCATGACTATTGCTTGGCTATAGTTGCGATGATCCAAGCAAGAGAGGCAGAGGAGATAAGAGACCGGCGGCACGTATGTAGAGCAAGTTTATGTTATCAGAGCAAAGATTGCGTTGCGATAAACTAAGAAGGGCTAAATGGTAAAGCATATAGCAAAGCAAATCTCATTTTGCAAAGAAACAGTACCAGTTAAGTGACAAAGTGTCGATCTAGATCTATTGGAAGCGATAATTTCTTAGACTCACATGCTACTTAAATAGTCTTTTCCAATATTTCAGTAGCAAGAAGAAACGGTGGTTCGCTATCAAAAAGTTACTGGAGAGTACGGCAAAGGCACACCTTTCGCATCTTTTAATTAATATTAACAAAAAGATGTCAGACTTAGCTACAGGAACGTCTTCGGAATGTCGGCAAATGTTACCATCTCAGAAGTAATTTGTTACTGCCAAAAGGGAACCGCCCCGCCTCGCACCCAACCTAATCCCGATCTGTTGACGCGACAAAGTCTCTTAGTAGTGTAATCAAGAGAGGGTAAAGCCTACGACATTTCAACTGCACCAAACCTTGGAGCTGATTTACAAGAGTGCTTGCAGTCAAGTATGCCTGTTTCCACTAGGGTTATTTTTAGCTTGCAATTACGTGATTTACTCTCGGAGACAAAAGCCACTTATCGGGGAAAAGTTTCTCACACCATCACATTGTCATGTTGCATGGACTATCAAAACAGCCATCTTACCGACCAAAAAACACTTCATTCAGTTATGCCTAATGACCCCGTAAGTGATATTCTGCTATTAAGTTTAATTGGCACCTTCTCCAATCTGTTTGGGTAGTTCTGGTGGAATTGTACCGATAGTCACCCGCGGGTTGAGAAGGATCTACACAGCTCTCTGAAACCTTGACCTCTGCCCAGACCTTCCGCGTGAGTGACTTAATTGATTTCAGTAGTAAAATCATCCACCAATGGATCCAGTGATGCTTATATTGGTGCATCTATTCCATACACAAAATTGTCTGCTAAAATTCGACGACCAACTCTGCACCCCAAAATGCTGAGTAGTTTAGCCTTAATGGGGCAGAAAAATGGGCAAGTAAAACACCCACCGCGCGCAACAATAGCCCCAACAATGGACACTCGAACGCGGTAGGAGCAATGCTGGCCATAGGCGAGGGCAACACAGGGAGAGAGGTGGTCAGAGGTAATGAAGAGGGTCAGAGGCGTGACAGCGTCAGCACTGCAGAGTATCAGGTACACTGCACTCTGAGAGTGGGTCGATTCCGTTAAGATAACAAAGACGGTTGAAAGTTGATGATGGTCGTTGTCAGTTAGAGTGCCTTGATTGCCGGCCAGGATTCGCTCTGCGATCAGAGAACCTGAAGGGAACTTGAGGTACGAGAAATAACACATATTCACATGACGGTTGTCTGGCTTACACTCCAAGACCCGAAGTGGCCGAAACCGAAGAACGACTAGGAAGGATGCTGATCAAAGAAATCTAACGGGAGAGGTGGGGAAGAAGACCAAGTAGGAAAATTAAACCCATTTCAGAAGTACCTTATTGCACAAGGCTCCCCAATCTCCACTGATAGTCTTCCAATGCTTTGTATGCCTATGACAACGACTCTCAGTTTCACACGCTTTCTAGTTTGGCATTGCCACTCAGCAGTACGATAAACTTGGCTGCCCATTTGACGAATTGGAAGTACTACGGCCTAGTTTTCGGGTCCTATAGAGACCTTCAACCAGACACGTGATAGACTTCAGAGTGGATACCTTGATTGACTGGCGTAATAGGTACGCAATGGATGTACGATCACTGTGTACGTGCGTGGTGGCTGGGGAGAAGATACTGGCAAAGAATGATTCTGCCTCTACGCTTCATCGGACTTAAGTTTGAAGATAAACTGGTCATCAGCCGTGGTCTTCAAACTTGGACGTGCGTCAGGAAGCCAGCACCAGTCTTATGCATAACCGCCTTCACACGTCGATCGCTCGCTGAGGTAGTATCGCAAGGACCTCAATGCCTCGTGGATTTCGCGACGATATCAATTGGTAGTACTGACTGGGTTCTGCTGAGCCCAGCCTTCCAAAGCAAAATCGACGTTGAACAGATCCTTGCACCGTTTAGGCCATGAATCGAAAGTGACCTCACCTTCTGGACCGTGGTGAACCTCGGTGAAACTGTTTGTAACAGAGTCAAGAGATTGACACTCTTGGCCCAACTGCAGCGTGGTTGAGCTGTGAGCTTCTGCAGTAGCCCCCAACAACTGAAGTTAAAAATTTCGTTCAGTTCATTGGCGAAGAAGGACCCGATCGAGCTCTCTCAGGAATACCGCGTCGTCAATGCCGCAAAAAATTGATGATTCACCAAATCCGTTCCCCTCAACTTCATCCGACCGCTTTGAGCTCAGCCCACATCCCCCATTCCATGATTAAAATCGTCCTTCTGACGCGCTACAGCAACAACTCAGTCTCATCTAGGGACTTCCCTACATCACTACGCCCTCAGGATAAAGGAATACCGCAAGCGATCATTGTGGAAATAGTGGGCACATCAATCTTCGAACGTATTTAATGACAGGACATACCTACATGCCGTTTGGAAGCTCAGAAGACGATTACTTAAAAGCTATTCAGTACTTTTGGATCACCTACCTCATACAAAAGAACTCCATTCAGAATGCACCGTGAGGACGAAGAAAGAAGAGGCTAAAGGTAACAATAGGATGATCCAAGACAATCAAAACTGTTAGACTAGTAAATTGCCGTGCAGCCGCCCATTAGCAAAGCATGGCATCCACGGCAAAAGCTTGGGGAAAATACTTGCCAATTATGTCTTATGCACACAGCTATCAGAGCAAGACTTGGAATCGGGAGGAAATCAGCCTATTTCCCTCAAAAATTTTGGATTTTACTTCCACACAATTTTGTAGTTGAGGCGCAAAGAAACATAGGCAACCATAAATAAGAACGTACGGAATAAGGCGGAAGAATGGTGGCCTGAGAGAATGCTGTTATCTCCAGGACAAGGTGAAATTTGGCAGCTTTTTTGAGTAGGAAAAGATCCAATTCATTGGGAGCATCATTCAAAGCTACAAATTGAGCCAATTTCTCATTGGGCTTCAGGAAGTCAGTCAGGCCACTCCACAACCTTTGGGCTTTTCTAGTAAGTCTAAATAGGGAGGAGATTCAGCAAGTTGGTTAACCAATTTGGGAAAGATCGTCCCCAAGCGAGTATTATCTCGCGCCGAAAATTCCGAGCCAAAATTGGCAGCCAATGCAGATTTTTCAGATCACGTATCGCGAAACAGGCTATTTCGAGAGCTTTCCTTTCAACGTTCACTAGTTCAATTCGAGTCAAGTAACCCGCTTAAGCACTTTGGCATCCTCTAAATCCCATCTCTAATGGTCCAGCGTTGGGAGATTAGTACCTACCGTGAAAGTTACAGCTAATAACTCACATATAAGTAGGCACTGGTTCATTCATCGCCACCAGCCCTTTCCCAATAACCTTGCTATCGGTTTACAAGACTGAGCCATACTCCAGACTAAAGTGTCCATTGGAACGGAAATTCACAATGTTGCAATTTCACAAAGTGCCCCCTCTTACCCAATTTTAGTACAACGTTAACCACGCAAAATGAGTATATTTGTCCCCTCAGCATAGATAATTTGCAACTGGACGTTTGGCATCCCCCTGATCCAGTAATCTCAGAACATCCGACGAGAGGTTACAAGAATATGTGCACGCGCCGCACATATTTTGAACCCGAGCCGTCTGAATTCAGTCCACCTATCCACGATGATGAAATTTCGAACACCAACGCTAACAATGACATTAGTCTTTCAATCATTGATAATGTAAGTTCCTTGTTTACAATAGTGTTCAGTCGGATAATGGTACTTCATCCGACAGGGAACATGATATCATGAGGATTGAGTCTGACGGTTCCAAAGCTAATGACGGAACCGAAGAAATAGAGGATGAAAACACACTGCTACATGAAGACCCACATTACTGTCTCGGGACACTCGCGCGCACAGGCTTGCCAATACACCTTCATAAAATAGAGGTAAACGTACCAACTCATCACCACGCATCACATTAATGTCAGCTCAATTAAATTACATCACTTGACACCTTCCTGACTGGTTGTCAAGTAGGGGAGAACTTCCCCTACCATCGCTTTGCCCAGTTCATCAGTCACATTTTAATAAGTCAGACACCTCACTGACGTTAAGCTGTCTACCATTTATTACTCGCCGCACGATGAAAGTCATGTTCAAAAAGCATTACACAAAAAAGTAGACAACTAAATCAAAGTTCATGCTTGAAATAATAAAAGCCATGAGTATGATAAGAGAAGTGAGACATCGGAGATATCTGAACCTTGAAATTTGGTGGGACAACATCAATAAGCATTAACGACCAATTGCGAGTAGAAAATGGGTAACCGACCCGAAACTCACCCCGTGTCAGAAGCGGTAGCAACCACAGGCAGTGTTTTTACACTGTAAACACAACCCGGATTCATCATGGAGCCTGTCGTCATTCTACCTGATGTGCTGGCTTCATTACCACCACCTAGTGGCCACTGACAACAAACTGATGGAGGGAAGAGGAACATGGATAAACTTCCACTGGATAGTTTCACCAAAAATGCAATCCTACGGTGGTAAGATCACTTTAGCCCTGGATTCAAAAATATTATAAGGAGCGAGCTAAAGTAGTAGTTAGCCATACTTAAGCCTCTTCTGGAACCAAAGGAGACTTTTGTGCAGGACAAGGGCATACAACTGGTCGCTTCCGGATGCACAAAGATGTTCAGACGTGGACTGTTTTGTGGCCTGCAGGGCAACATAGATACTAGACAATTTAACCCACCTTACATCCAAAGCGGTAAGTGCAGGAGTACCAGGTAGCTCCCGTTGGATCTAATAATGGAAAAATCCTATGAGAGGGCAAGTGTCTAGCCCTATCAGACGATCCAGTTTAAATGCCAAATAAGAGAAACGAGCCTTTTTGAATGCAATCGCACAGTAGCGAAATCCTTTGTATGACAGGTGTGTTTATTTCCCGTGATATTACTTGGAAGTTTGCTGAACTTGGAGAAAAGATTATTCGTTTCTGTTGTTTCTCCGAACCTGGAATAACTAATTCTTTCCTATGTAAAAATCTAGTTAGATAGAGTAAATACAATACCAAGGCGGTGTTAAGGTAATGAGGAGCGAGCATTTCAATGAATCGGGTTGTTTTAAGTGCTCCCACTGGGATTCATTGATTGAAGTAGTTGATATTACGAGAATATCTCCATTTGCAACAGTAGCAACAACATGACCATGGATGGAGCGCGAAGCAGATGGAAAGAAAGCTGGGTATGCCGTGAAGACTTGAGCTTGACTCTCGCTCGCATCTACAAAAAAGAGCAAATATTTGTCGATGACAATGAAGTCTGGAGAGCTTTCGCATCTCTCCATTCGCATTTTGAACCATATGACAAAACCAAGAGAATAACAAAAATATTTACCGGAATCGTTTGCATTTGTATGAAGCCGAACTACCATGTCCGATCGAGCGCGTCTCACAAGAGTAGCCAAACGTGCAGACAAAGGAGTTCTTGCAAAAGAAAGAAATATTAACCAAGAAAGCACACACCTTAGCTCTTTTTTAGGAGGTACATCTGGAGGCTCCACCACGCGGCGAATACTTCCCATTGCTGATATGAAGGAGTCAACATTTGTGCTAGCTTTTCGATTGGCAAATTGCTTCACCGACACCTGATCTCCATGTAATCCTTCCTCTTTATCATCGCTGTCTGAACTGAGAACAAACTTAAGTGGATCCTCATGTAGCAGTGTGTTTTCATCCTCTATTTCTTCGGTTCCGTCATTAGCTTCGGAACCGTCAGACTCAATCCTCATGATATCATGTTCCCTGTCGGATGAAGTACCATTATCCGACTGAACACTATTGTAAACAAGGAACTTACATTATCAATGATTGAAAGACTAATGTCATTGTTAGCGTTGGTGTTCGAAATTTCATCATCGTGGATAGGTGGACTGAATTCAGACGGCTCGGGTTCAAAATATGTGCGGCGCGTGCACATATTCTTGTAACCTCTCGTCGGATGTTCTGAGATTACTGGATCAGGAGGACGCCAAACGTCCAGTTGCAAATTATCTATGCTGAGGGGACAAATATACTCATTTTGCGTGGTTAACGTTGTACTAAAATTGGGTAAGAGGGGGCACTTTGTGTAACAAAAAAACGTAGACTTGTACATTTGGGTTAATTTTGACCAATCATCAAGATGAAAAGAATAATAAAGCCCGAGAAATTGAATTTACCGTCTTCGCCTAATCCGGTTATTGTTGTCAATTAAAGAAGACCACTTCGGATGCTCCGACATCCTTAACGATAGGCGCGAGGAATATGCACAGTATGAATGCGGTGAAAAGGATCCCCACCAAAATACCTACCAACCTAAACCAGCAATAAACAACAACCGATAAGCCGTTTGTGATGTCTTCAAACATTTACTGCATTTCCCGATACATCTAAACAAGTTACGAAGGTAAAACATTTTAGAAGGTGGGTGTTGTTGGCTACTGCCTTTTAAGTCGGTAGCAAAAGCATGCAAATGTTGCTATAATGCATGTGATTTGTACTTCAAAAATTTCCAAACCGTAGTATAATTAATAAAGAAATTTCACCTTATGCTGTCACGTTATTTATTCAGGAATCCGACAAAATTCATTGCCTTCAAATTCGCTTTGTAAAATTTTAGAAATGACAGCGATCCTTTGC
Source organism: Taenia multiceps (assembly GCA_001923025.3). Classification (NCBI taxonomy): domain Eukaryota; kingdom Metazoa; phylum Platyhelminthes; class Cestoda; order Cyclophyllidea; family Taeniidae; genus Taenia; species Taenia multiceps. Next base: position 3,246,571 of record CM010311.1, read on the forward strand.
GACTGTAAGCAAGGCCTTTTATGTAGCACACGGAGACATTCGTGAGGGCATAATTCTGCCCATATAGAGAAGGGCTGGAGGGTTCTCGGCATGGCCTGGATGCCACACAACGAAGATACATGTGTGGTACCAAATTTCAGAGCAGCAAATTAAAAAACAGTCAAAGCATTACACAGTGTTTCTCATCCATTGTGAGTCGATCCCAACACCCCCCTTGGTCTTTCTTTCACGTCGACTGTCACAACGTCCCAACTATTGAATTTGTAGGCAACTGAGAAACTTGTTAACCTGAACGAAACGAATGCCTTTCTGAAATTTTACTAAATTGGAATTTTGCTAAATCTTGGGTTCCGTCTCCTGTCCAAACTTTACTAGGAAGCGAAAATGTGCTGGGCATCTCGTATGGCCATCACTAGTCGTACGAACACAGACCCAAAAGCTTAGCAATTTAATGAAGGCAGGGGTTCCTCCTTGCCACTCTGTACTCACTCCAGCGCTGCCTAGCTATGTGTCTACCTGGTTTCTAACTAGATGGTAGAATAGTAAAGGAGGCATCACTTGTTTACATACTTGCCCATGAGAGACTCCTAGCTAGTTATTCCTTAGTGTTAACGGCTAGTATTGCTGGAGTTTTTGGTAGTATTGATAAAGAGCGAGGAACCTGGCGACATTTTTTAAAAATAGACGTCACTTTCAACTCTTCCATGAAGAGTCTTCACAGATTTTTTAACAGCTCCTAATAAATAATAAAATTAAGGATTGCCATTTACCTCGTGCAGCGTCCCAAGACTTCTTTGAAGGCATAATACTGGGGCAGACTACATGTTCAGTAAGCAAAAAGGGATTAAGGGCCCCAGGCATGGCCCATCTGGCTAGGGCAACCGTAACCGTAACCGAAACCAGCATTCCAAAGAACATAGTATAACATAGTCACTCTCTTCTTTTGAGCGTCGTCTTCAAGCTCCCCTTGGTTAATTTTTCGCGTCAGCCCCATCACAACGTGATTAGTGCTGGAAGAAACGCCCACGAGCTAACCATGCCACTCATCGAAATTCGGCACAACTGGAGCGATGCTTGACCACAGCGTCACTGACCCCTAATGCCAATTAGACTGGATCTAAAGGTTCGTCTGGTTTGGGAACTGAACTCCGAGTGGGAGGTTCTACTGTCCACAAGCGGTCACCTCAAGCAGGTTGAGCAAAAAAATCTCCAAAACGGAACTTGTCCAGGTGGTTTACGGCCAGTGCCGCCTACGTTATTAATAGCATTCTTGCAGAACACTGAGATGGGGCGGATGCCGAAAGAAGACGTCATTCTCAGCAATTGCGTTATTGCATGTCAAAGATTCTCTCCTCTTTCGTATCGCTACAGTTTGCCACAAGCGATATAAATCAGGATAGAAATTCTTCAATGTAAGGTGCGCTTTTCACTGCTACAAATGTAGCGTCCCAGGACTTCCTTGAAAGCAATAGAAGGCATAATACTAGGGCAGAATACATACATATTCAACAAACAAAAAGAGAATGGCGCTGCTGGCATGGTTTGGAAGCCAGCCCACCCGGCTAGGGCAATGTGTCAACGCAAGTCCAAAACTGAAAATGGCAGTCAAAAAAAGTGTTACACCTTGCGTCTTGGACTTTCACTATCATAGTAAGGCTTCACCAGTCCTCCAACAACGGGGCCGTAAAAGCGCGTATTATGTGGTTATACGCTTCTAGAGAAGATTATTTTCAATTGGCAGAAAGATTAAAAGATAGGTGTTTCGAAACACTGAAAGATGTGATATGGGCTGTACCAATCCTTTCCTTAGAGTTCTCCCGTCCATAATTAAAAATGTTGTACTTCTTTCACAAATACACAAAAGCGGTCCGTCGCCTTCAAGGCGATTTCTCAGCTTATTAATCTAACTAGATGGTCAAGAGATAGCTAGAATATCAACAAGTGCCACTCGAACAATCAATGCCAAGTCCCAATGTCTACATGCAATGCTTTCCCCATAAAACTGTTACGACCTCCTCTCCTTGTAGCACGTCCAACAACTAACAACTAGTGGACGACCAACGACGGGTAACAAGGCTTCCCTCCACCCCCATCAATGGACCCCCTGCACCCAACCTCCAAGGCCTTGCCATGACTCCTTATCCCTCACCAAACACACCATCTACCCAACTTGAGAAACTCCACCCACTCCACACCACCAACACCAAAAAACTCCGTCCATTTACGTACAAAAAGGAATATCATTGAGATTGAGATATAGACGGAGATATTGTGTGTCATTTGGTTGTAGCCTCAGAGGTAGTGCGTGTGCTTCCTCGCCTGCTTGCTTGCCTCCTTCCTTCCTCCCTTCCTTCCTTCCTTCCTGATGTCTACTTGCGTACTGCACAGAACCGAGTCGTTTTGACGACATCAAATCATTGGTAGAAAGGATCCAGCTTCTCACACTATCGCATGCACGCACGCACACACACACACACACCACATAAATGAGTAGCTGAGTGAGAGAACAGACTGCCGCAACGAGGATAAATGAAGTTTCTGTACAAGAATGACTTCGATGACCAATTAAGACATCAAAACAGTTACACGGTGCTCGGCACAAAGAAGGAGGAGAGGGAGGAGGACGAGGAAGAGAAGAGGTCTGTACAAAGGAACACTGGGACAGAGCCAAGAAAACCGGTTTACTTCACAACAGAAGGGGAGGAGGAGGAGGAGGAGGAGGAGGACGAGGACGAGGACGAGGAAGAGGAGGAGATAGCGGAGGCAGCGGTTGCAGCGATAGCTGCCACTGGCTCCCTACTCGTGACCACTGCGTGACCCGACTTGCCACAGGGCATCACAGTCGTCTTTGTCCACGTATCGCGAGAGGGATCGTACACCTCTACACTGGAGAGAAACTGGTTGCCGTCGTAGCCGCCTATGTCGACAAAGAAAAGTACAGCGTTACGTATATAGTCTGCATGTCTCTGCCCTTGTTGTTAGAACTAAAGAAGGAAGGAATGCAATGTTTAGGTTTCGCGATTCCCGTATTCATTTGGAGCAAAGATGACAAAATTACGATCAAAGTGATTTCCATAAAAAAATTATTATCGTTTATTGCCATACAAAGTGTGGACAGGGAAAAAAGGAAGGAACAAATCCACTAGGCAACATGAACAGAAAAGAACGTACAAGCCGTTAAATGATCATGGCATAAAATATTTAAAGGTGATCACATTGGAGTCCAGGTAGCAGGACAGAAGGGTTAAAGGCTTACGTTAATAAATTAATGTTGAACTCTCTTTCATGTCATAAAAAGTCGTTTGAACCTGCTGAAAGGCACCATAAAGGCGGGACGGAGGGAAGCTTGCCTTTTGTCAAATTTGTCGTTAAATTGTAAAGCGCAAGGATTAGGCATGATGAGCGGCAGAAAACAAAGTGCTGCCCATAAGTACCTCAATAAAAAAGCAATTGAGGTAAATTAGGTGAAGAACCAGTTGAGGAAGGGCGGACGGTGTTAAGAAGGGAGAGGAGAACTCCTGTTCACGATCCTAAGCAAGGGCAGCCCGTCAATTAAAGCTTCTAGGACTATCAGTTGGTGCCTCATTCCTGGGCTCCTTCGCTCCACCTCATTGCATTTTACACCACTTATTCAAATCACATTGTTTAAAAGGATTATTTGTTAAAGAACCGACTGACAAGCTTAATGGAGATGGGAAATTAGTTTTCCAATGCAACATTCGTTAGACAAAACCACTATACCATTCACCAATCTGTTCACTTAAGCACGAAACCACCGTCCTCCTTCTCACCTGACCCCAAGCCAAGAGCCTTCTCACCTGACCCTCTCAAGCTCATATCTTGCGTATGTGTGGACACGTGTGCAAGGGTAACGAGGATGACGTACTAAAGACAAAGTTGCCCATGATTAATTTCTAGCTAAACTTTTTGACAAGCAACAATGACTTTGACCCCAAAATCCACTCGACACAACACAGCTCGAAGGCGTCAAGACCAACTTCTTCCTGAGCAGCACCCATCAAGACCACGACCACTAAGTCAATGCAAAAGCAGCAAAGCTTATCCTGCAAGCAAACGATGATTAAAAAGTCAGCAATTCGCATCGGCCTACCATCCAACGCACTGCTAACCTGATTTGCATTCGCAAAAGAGAGACAAGGGCAACAAGCTCACCAAACACCCAGATCTTGCCGTCCAAAACGGAGGCTGACAGAGCCGAACGGGGATGCAGCATCGACGTCATGTACTCCCACACGTTTTGCTCGGTGTTGAATCGCTCCAAACTCCTCAATTGGCTGTGCGAATCATACCCACCGACTGCATAGATGAAGTGGTTAATAGCGACCACACCTACAGTCCAAAAGAAAACAGTTCTATTGCCATTTCTTGTGATTTTCAGACATTCTCACCAATGGAAAACGATTATTGCTCCTACACCACGGTGCAATGTCCAGATATAAAAAAGGCATTGGCTATTAAAAGACTACTGTTAAAATTTTCGTAAATGTTTTGAAACATGCCTTTTTCTCTCCATTTTAATAAATCGCCTAACTTAAAAAAAAAAAAAAACTTTTGACCCTAAATCTTCAACTGAGGCCTCATTTGATTAAAAGAAACGAAATCCCTAGTTCCCCAGCGTATTCTTCTATGCCAACCAAAACAGGAAATGTCTTGTTTCGACTTGTACGGTGTCAACTAAATGACAGCTTTCGTGTAAGATTCACTTCGTAATGCTGATAACATGCAGATACGCACGATATTCGAGGGTTGCTGCGTTATTACTACTAAAAAGCCATTAGTAGAATGTTAACCGCATGAGTTTTACACGAAAATCAAACAATTCCTCAACTTTTCAGTTCTCACGCAAAAAAACCATCCATTATTCTGTGAAAGAGAAACGATCCGGTTGTCATCACCAGAATCAAACTCTGCCCAGCAACGACAAAAGTAACACCACACTAAAGCATGCGTCGATTTCATCCATCTCTCCCAACCACAAAAAATAACGACGAATTTCCAAAAACACCAAAAACCTAGCGATCCTGCGTAATCCAGAACAACAGGTAAAAACTATTTCCAAAGCCTTCGTTATTAGCACTCGCAACTCACTTCCAATGCAACCCAACTCCCTTCCACGTACGCTGTCAGTCGGCAAGTCAGGCAAGTCCAGCCAGATCCCCTGTCAGGCACTTTTGTGCTTACCCCTATGCATTTCGCATTCACTAATGACAGCTCCCGACAGACAAGTGCCACCCCCACTTTTACTTCCAAAACAACAGCAACGACAACAACAAGAGTGCCCCCTCCTCCTCCTCCTCCTCCTAATCCGCCTCCTACTACTCCACCTACTCCTCCTTCCACTCCTCACCGTCAATGTCACCCACATTCTGTGCCATCATCATCATCATCATCATCATCATCATCATCATCATCATCAGCCACTTGACTGAGACCGCAAATCAACCACAAATTGATCAAGTCCACACAAATGCTAATAAATAAAGCTCACAAAGAACTGCTTGTCAGTCCCTGATGGACGCCAATACCAGGTGCCGCTTTACGCCTCAAATGAGAAGGAAATATTCCATTTCTATGCACAAAACAGTGAGTCAACTCGGGGTTGAGGAAAATAACATGCAAGCTGAGTACTAAAGTCGTTTGGAAATGCAACTAATGCAGTGGTAGCTTAAAGCCTAAAAGGAATTACGTCACTCGGCAAATCGCATTCGAGAGTTGTGGGAAAGTTCCACTCCCAGGTCACGAAAGTCACTCGCCCTCAGGCAATGGCGACGTTGCTGCCACACAAAGCCAAAAATGCCTCCTCTCTTTCAGATCCACACACACGCACACACACACACACAAAGGCTTTTTGCAAATTGACTTCACAGAAAGAACGTTGGCACGCTATGCACATTGGCTTGGACTCTTCTGACACCCAACACCTACTTACTGCCTCTACCAATCTGGCTATGGCCTCGAGTAAGGCCAACAGCCCGCCACTTGGTTGCAGTCCCCTTCAAATGGTGATCGACTTACCATTCATGCCCATCCCACCAACCATCCAACCAGCCAACCAACCAACCTACCTACAACGACTTCCGTCAGGTAAGACACTCGCCAATTTCTCACCAGACTCCACTTCTCAATAGGCGCGCCCCCGACTTCCATTCACCTGTCCAAGCGACACCGCTGTCGTGGACATCCTGTCTGAAGTACTTCATTACAATACAGTTGTCAATTTCACTCCCCAAAACACCTTTCACTCAAAAAACGCGAATTTCCAATACTGAACACTAACCACTTTTAATGCCATCGCGGGAGTAATACCTCAATGGTCGCCGATTCCAATTGCTCTACAACACACTTGCAACTTTCAGCAAAGAAATCGACCATTCACATGACGAGCTAACAGCTTTAACCTCCAGTTCCAAACAACATTCACTTCCTTGCTAGGGATCTCCAACTCTCGTCATCTTCCACCACCAGTCTGACACTCTCAGCAGTTAAAGTATCAAATACGCCCAATCGAAGAGCTTCATTCCCACCCAAGATGCAGTCAGGCCTGACCCCTCAACGTTAACTCACAGCAGTGAAACCAACAATGCAATCAGGGGCCATAAAAGGATAACCTCTGCGCTTCACGCCTCACGCACCACACTCCTACCGCCACCAAAACCACAACCGCGAATCCGCGTCACACACTACACCACACCAAACACAATCACTTCTGGCCAACCATCAGGGCATTCACACACGCACACACGCAGACAAACACACACACACACACACACACACAATTTTGTATGCACCTTTGATGTGTTGTCTGCCTGCCTGCCTACCTACCTACCCACCTACCTACCCACCTGCCCTCGACAAACACGACGATGCGCACACACACACAAACTGGCAGGCAGGAAGGCAGGCAAACAGTGTAGAGCACCCCAAACTGCCAGCCTTCCACTGAGCCGCCCACGAAGAGGCACACGAGGAGGCAGAGGAGGAGGAGGAGGAGGAGAAGGGAGAAAGGGAGGGAGGAAGGGAGCGAGGGAGGAGGACATGAGGATTTATTTCTACTTTCATTATTATTGCCACTGCTACAACGACAACGACAGCGATGACGATGACGATGACGATGACGACGACTAGTGGAGGCACTACTATTATTGCACCGGCGGCACATCAAAGGAGGCGACATGCAAGGGCGGCCACATTTTAATGCCCCCACCAGACCGGCGCACGTGTGAGCACCCACGCACACACACACACACACACACATAGGGCTACGGCGATTATGATTGGCTAGCATTGATCGTCCACCTAGCATGAGCCAATGCCTCGGCAAACCACCACCACCACCTGGCGAGGGCAACGCGCACGCACACACACACACACCCACAGCAAGACGCATAGACGGACGCCGATTACGGCGATGCGTACCAGTGGATTTGTTCAATTGTAGGTGGGGTAAGTACGTAGGTGGTGGTGGGTAGACAGGGTGGTAAACCTGACCAAGAAAATGGACCTTCGTTCCCACTCCACACACACACACACACACACATCGCAACGCGAGCAGCAAGGCTCTGCACTTCCAAATGCTAGAACACTTCGGTTGCCAGTATCCTCTTCTTCCTCCTCCCAAAGGCCCAACTTTCACTGCTTCCCATCATTTGGCAGTTCAGCGAATTCATTCCGGTGTAGATGATCTTGCCAATTAACACTCCAACCACAAGTGGGACCTCAACCGCAAACAAGCTGACAACTGTGGACCCTCCGATTTGACTACTGCTAGCACTCGGACGAGGGGCAGACGTTCTATAAACAAGCCCCAAAGTAACAAGTCAATTCAACAGCAGAATCCAAGTTGTGAGAATGTTTAGCACAAGAGGGAAAGAAACAAGCACTCCATCTCGATTGTCACTTTGACAAAGGACATCAGTTGAGCCACTCAAAACACGACTGCCAGTTTACGACAACAGCTACACCACCACATCTGAATACCACTCCCGCCAAAAGGCGAATTTAATCAACGTCGAAGCGTCTACAAACGGAGAGGCAGATCAACGAGTCAAGTTTTCTCCCCTAACTTGCGATTCCACTTTCGCAAGCAAGGTAGCCTCAACTAGAACAGCGTCGTACACACACCTCCAACTGCCCTCACTAAAACCGAAGAAGTTTTGCTAGCACTAAACAAGTGTGCTTGATTGATGAACAAGGCAAACGACCAAGACGTTGGAGGGCAGGCAGTCACCGAGGCGAGTACGTGGCCATGGTGATGATGATGGCGGCGGTGATGGTGATGATGAATGGGGGCTTGTAACAGTTCACCTCATAGAACAGTCCGGAAGGCGCGTGTGGATGCAGCACATTCACTTCCAATTGCGCATTAATTAACGCTAGCATGCTAGGGCGTGAGCACCTCTCCACCACCTCTCCCTTAAACAGACACCAGTTACCCCAGTTAACTCTCCCAATCGGCTGGCAATTGCCGTCACTAAAAGCCATCGACCGGCAGACTTCCAACCAACACAGCATACTGCCATTTATCACACAATAACCAGCATTTCTAGTTCCCTTTGGCGGTGAGGAGGAAACAAGAACTCCCACATTGCAATGCAAAGTATACAAGCACAAATTACACCACTAAGGTGCACGCACCAGTGTCAGAATTTGAATGAAGACGGAGAAGACAAGGGAGGGGGAAGAGCGGTAGAAATGGCAGGAGACACCACTAACAATCAAGGAAAAATGGATGCACACAACACTTTGGGATGGCTACAACCACTCCAACACCTAAGGCGTCTGTCTCTTTCAAGGTGAATACGAAAAAAGAAACTGGAAAAAGTGCGTGCAGTTGTGATAGCACTAAAAACAGCCCCCAGACGTGTGGCTACCACAGCACTTGCCAGTTTGCATACCAAATTCGGCGACTAGCCTTCCATTCAACCAATAATTGCTTTGCTGAGTCAAGCAAAATTCCGAGCCTCGGAGGAAATATGAACATTCCACAAGACACCACCATGGTGCAGTGACTTCACGCATCCATTCAACGACACGCACATCGACCTCCAAAACTCGGCCACAGGACAGGGAAACCAAAGTAACACGCACAGGGCCTATGGACCAGTAACTGTGCGCAAGAAAGTGCATTTCAACTACGAGAACCACTTCCTCCTACTTACCGACAAATAACCACACAGGAGCATGCATTACAATGCCGCTACCCCCCATTGGCATGCACGCCACGTCAAAATCGCCTGACCTTCACAACACACTCAACAGCGACGACCAAAGCGATGCAGTCTGCACTCCTCATTTGGCTGAAGAACTCCAACAACGCTGCAATTGGGGACCTGTCGCAGGCAGTGCCTCAAAGCACAAGAACCGTAAGTGAAGAAAGAACTCAGAACTACCAGCTACAATGCGTTCGCACTGCCTAAGCATAAAAGCACGAAAACAGTTAAAGTGAATGCGGGTAGCCTGGGGACAAGCAATATAACCTGGGCGTTAGCAAAATCATTTAGATACGTCCATCCAAACTGACTGTAAAAGTCCCACCCGGAAGGCACGGTAGCTAAATTCGAGACTGCCTCCTCCCCCTAATTCACCATTTCGCACTTCGAATTAAAACATGAAAACAGAGCGATCCACGCAAAACCAAAAAGCACTGAAATAAGAGAAAAGCAAACAAAAAAGGGGAAAAGTGAAGGCAAACGACATTGCGGAGATAATGTTGAAAGGATGAGACTTGACCAAGGCAAAGTCCTACCTCGAAAGTAATTTCAAGTCCAACCACATTTGAGCATGCGAAAAGAGGTCCGCACCACAACCCACACACACACGCACACACGCACACACGCATACACGCACACACGCAGACACACCGGCACAAATTATCGCGACGTTCCGGTCTATGGCTTAGGGTTTGTCCACCCCATAGGTCCCTACACGCATTCATGCGTGCGTGTGTGCGTGCGTGCATGCGTGCGTGCATGTATGCATGAGCCCCCCACGCACGCAAAAGGGCGCCATCAATGGGGCGAAATGCTACCAAGGCAGCGTGCCTGGCCGTGCCGACAACGACACCAACAACATCCCCACCAATAGCAATAAGCGGCTCCTCCAGGTGGGACTGCCTTTGCGCCTTCTTACCTTCCCGTTAGAATGCAAAACATCGCCCTCTTTTTGCGCACATCTGCACAATGGTCGAATTAAGAGGCACTTGGACGCACTATCATCCTCTCTTTGCAAAAGACAACCACAACTACCTCCACTTTCTACTTCACCGACACAACGAGAATTCCCGCATGCACAACATTTCACCAAACCTCAACGGATGTAGTACCACCAGAAAACACACTTATACGCCCTCTGTTGCCAAGAGGCAAGGAGGTCAACAAAAGGGGACAAAGGTGAACGCACAATACTTCGATCTAATAATTACTTCAAACTTGAAACGTATCGAAGGTTGCTGCAAAGCTGCCTCCCGTTACAACATTCAAACCACCCGCCAGCATCAACAGCATCAAGTGATCCGCATTCCATGTCCATGAAATGCAGTCCCTTAACACACACGATGGAACTAAAGAATGCGGTTGAAGACTGATGAGTGGCAGTGAATACCTGAGACAAAAAAAACCACACGATTACAAGATGGCCGACCTCTGCCCACGTCCAACGACAGTTTTGTAAAAGGACCCATTCTCCTCTGACAGGATTCTCCTCTCTAATGCACAGAAGCAGAACTAACGAAAGAAGAAGCTGGAAGTACTCACGATGGACGACTCCTCAGCGACAAAACATCCATTTTAACAAATCCTCCAGCAGTGACCGATCAATTGAAACAGTTGAATATACAGACAGGCGCAAGGCGTGTTGGCAAGTCAAGGAATCCCAAGACACAAACAAATACCAACGCAACTGGCCCTCCAAGCAAACCATACCACTCGCCTACTGGCCCCCGAAATTAGACCTAACCACTTAGACACCATCTCCAAGCCCAACCCATTCATCGAAGCATAAATAGGCTAGTGTTCTTCCACCAAGCAGTATAATTAGACACTGCGCGCGACGAGACAGCGAGGCGAGGCGTGGTGAGGCAATAGACGACGCTGTGACAGTGATAATTGGGCACCCCACGTCTCCCCAACTGTCTAGCTGGTTAGCTAGCAGGCCGACGCGCAGCTGAGTGGGAGTGGGAGGGAGAGCAACGCGCCGGAACGGAAAAGCCAGACACGCACACAAATGGGTAACACACCCACAGGCGACACAACCCCCCATACCTACGAAGCAAAAACCGTAGAACAAACAACCAATACGGCCCCCTCCCCTCCCCTCCCCTCCCCCACCCCGCTGCGCTCCACACCACACCACCCCACCCCACCCAACCCAACCCGCCTCACCTCACCTCCACCCTGACCCAACGAGCTACCCATAAGGGGCCCATACTACGTTTTACGGCTTGCACGTCTAGACAGGCACTATCGTCGTCCACATCCTCCGCCTCCACCTCCTCCGTCCCCTCCTCCACCAGCCGGTTGTAAAACGCCCCACTGGCTTACTGGCTTACTGACTGACTGACTGGCTGACTGACTGCATGACTGCATTGGGGTGAGGAGGGGCAAGACGCCTGCGTGTATGCGCACGCTTGCGTGCAGACCAGACCGGTATATTTGGCTTGTCTGAACGACCGCCTCGTCACTGCGTCTGTGCGTGTGTGTGTGTGTGTGCCTATATGTATGTGTCTGCAGACAACGAATAGGCTAAAAAAATTGACGCTCCCGCCTAAGTGGACACAGAGCCCTCTCTACCAGATGAACCACCCCACCCCACCCCACCCCACCTCACCCCATTCCCTGTAGTAAAATAACGAAGGCATGTGCAAACGAGCAAACACAGGACAAGACAACCATGCCATCTCCCTCCATCACTCCCTGTCCTTCGACAAAAAAATGCGCAAAAAAGCATTGAGGAGTGACTAAAGCCTCAAACAAGGAGGCAGAACGCCATTGTAAGCGCTCAGTACATTAACAACTACATACACAAGACACTCAAGTGGCACAGCATTTTGGCCTTATCAGGATGATACACGAGTTACAGGAAATCATCAAAACAAACTGCCTTCGTACCACTGTCTACCCAAACCCTCCCTGCACCCACACAGTTGTACATGTGCCAGATTTACTAATGCGAATCAAGGCAAACGGACAAGCAGCGGTACTACCCACTCCTCATCACAAATAACGGACAGCAGCTGAACAGCAACTGCTACTCTACTTTTGCGCCCCCACATCGAGACTGGTCCTCAACACACACCTCTAGCTGCGCGATGCGAGGTTCCAATACACCTAAGCACTGACATCATTCCAAATGCGACAGACTACGCACCCCTTTGACCTCTCAATTGTGCGCTCCACAATACCACCTATGCGCCCACAGTCTACCACTACTGAACAAGAAATTCCGCCTATTCCACAAACGCTACCACTCTCCCAACCATGTCCCACTCCTTCACCTCAACCCGCATGATACACTACCACCCGCCCCACTACTGGAGGAACTGCTTCGAAAAGTGCAGCATTCACGCTTTCACTGCATGCAAACTACGCCAATACGCCTTATGGCCACTGCATCACCAGAGATCCTCTTTCTCACCCCCAAACTACTCACCATACCAATCTCTCCAACACAGCTCTTCTATGAAAAGCATGACAGGCGAAGCACACCACCATCGCTAGATCCTAAATATTCCCGCTGTAACAATATCACTGCATGACATTTGTTCCCACATCCACAACAGCAACCGCGAAAAGAGTCGCAATGACCCACACTTTGAACCGCCTACCTGTTCCACTAATGCTACCCTCCCAGCCTTCCCACTCAGTCCTTCTCTACGTCGACAATACAAACACTGCCAAAGCCTTGCGCCTCACCTCGCCCTCACCCGCAAGTCAAGTGCCACCACCCCCTCCTCACTCCTATCCCACGACAACAACAACAACTACTACTACTACTACCACCACTACTACTGCTCTTGCATACTTACCGGCTCCAGAACGAGGTCGATTCAGTGGAGCCACTTCCGACCACGCATCCGCTTCCGGATCGTACCGTTCCACACTCGACAGACGACGCTCACCATCGAACCCTCCCACTGCGTACAAAAGCCTACAAACAAACACAAACACCTGCTCTACATACTACTCAAATGGGTCAGTTATCGCAACAACACCACCCCTTAAATCGCCCAACATTTCAACCACCTTTACAAAATGACACGTCTTACCACCGATCCCAACAACCACACTGCATTACACTACCCACAATTTGAACCACCTCAAGAGAACCAGTATCAGTTCAACTGCCACGCCCCACACCATCAAACAGTTCAATTATCTAGCAAACATCAGACAAGAGATTGAGGACAGCTGGTGGCCCCAAGCCACTCTGCATCCTCTACTCAACGCTATTTGCCTCCCTGAAGGAACCCAAGCCACAACCTCGCATGCAACCACGTGTAAGGGATAACAAAAACTCACCTATTCACAACGGCAACACCGAGTCCAATTCGAGGATAGTGCATCGGGGCAATCGGAGTCCACAGATCGTCATCCACATCATATCTGCAAGAATAGGAAATAGCGTGGATGACACATCCGACGCAACGCAATAACAACAAAAGTAGGCACAGACGGGAGGGGGTGTGCTCTATCTCTCTCTCCCCATCTTATGGTAGTCACAGCAATTCTCCAACGCATCCACGCAAGGCGGATGGAGATCGGCAGAGCGACAGGAGTGATGCGTGTTTATTTGTGTGTGTGTGTGTGTGTGTGTGTGATTCACACCAAACGAATAAAAGTGAGATAAACGAGGAGGCTGGTAAAAAGATGAGGGAAAATTCCACATCTTGACGCAACTTTGTCCCAGTCCGAAAAAAAAAAACAACAGAATTCCACCATTTTAAATTGAAAATAGTTCAGTTTACTTTTATGGCATAAAGATGAATACCACTTAAACTCAAAGGCCATTACTTAAAGTTTACAAACGTCATTCAAAGCAACATATGGATGTTAAGGAAAGACATGAAGGTTACAGCAACGAAATTAATGTTATACAAGGAATAATAATTAACACTGAGAGAGGAGGAGGTCAAGAATCAAAGAGAATCACACTTGATAGTTCAACCACTTCATTAGTTAATACATTCACTCACACACCAACTCCTCCATTCATCCGGCTACGGAATCAGCCACTTTAAGAATCCGACTTAATAAATTTTACTAACAACTCAGACTCGGTATCACTCACTTCTCTGCAGTCCTGTGAGGCATGTTGTGTGTTAAGCCACCAATGGCATAGATCATATCATCCACCACTCCGACTGCCACACGATTCCGGGGTACCGACATGGGGGCACACGTGTGCCATCGATTGGTTGTGGGATCATAGCAATCCATGTGGGGTGCGTCGACGTTGCTTTGCTCATTGTTATTGTTCCTGCCACCCACGAGGTAGATGCAACCACGCACCGAGGCTGCGGCCAAATCGCTTCGTGGACTGGGCACATCGGGCAATCGACGCCAAGTGTCCGTCACTCGATTGTACGCCTCAAAATTGCTTAGGGAGTAACGCAGATAGCCACCGGCTGAGTATATCATCTAAGGAGGGATGAAGTATAGATCTAGCAGTCTAATTCAAGATGAATAACCAAGGCAACCAACGGGACAATATGTGATTTGAGCATCACCAAGTTGAGCCCTGACAACACCGCATAATCTACTGGTCTCCTAATGGTAATGATCGTTGACAAGGCAACACAGAAGGGGACCCACAACAGATGTATGGATCGCGTTAGGTAATAAAAGAATTACCATCAAATTTACATAAAAGCATGTGCGTAAAAGAACTTCTTTGGGTATAGCCATGCCCATAAAGGGCAATTAATAGATTCAAGGCCGAGACCAAGGTGAATGGTACTGGACAGAGAATGGTTGGATTAGATAATGCAGCGAAACAGGCTCACGTAGAGCAACTCAACAAAAGAATGGATTAATGCAAAGTCTAACTTTATTGTACTCCTGCTTCGTGTTTAAAATAGAGTACTCAACACTCTCAACAACCTCTTTTTACAGGTGGACAGATGATCTTCAAAACAGTGATACAAAGCCTTGACTATGCCGAGTCTTTCCAGTAGACAGACAATAAAGACACTTCCAGGCTCATATGCCCAACGACGACTTCGAGAGGTAACTCAAGCACCACATGCATGGAATTATTTGCGAATCAACTTCGGTTAAAAAAACTACCATTTACCTTACCAAAATAAATTATAAAGCTCTAGCGTCTGCAGAAGGGCCAGTAAAGCTGCATCTACAGTCTTGCATTATGGTGAACGAGATTGGGAGAAACAGGAACTCAGCACATTAGGGGCATTCAATTTTGACCAAGGAATAGTAAATTATGACCTCACCCTAAGCCTAGATATTTCCAAAGCACCAGCTATTGTATCCATTTATGTTACTGCATGGGCTTTCCCAAGCCACGTGATCCAATCTCCATGACAGCGGCATAAAAATCTGGCATCATTCTTCCTTCCTTCCTGCACGCTTATAAGAATTATAACTGCACACTCAAAGGTCTTATTAGCATTTCCAGGGACACCCGGGTACTGCACACATACCAGCGTTGGCGAACCCACTCTAGGAAACAAGTGAGATAATGTTGAGTAGATATTGTGCCAGTGTCATAAAAGGCAGAAATCTGCAATAAATGCCTCGGTGTGCAGAGAATCACGGCAAACGCGATTTCCGCTCTGGAATGTCGCCAAGAGGCAGTTTTTTGCGTGTCTCCAGACAAACCGATGGACCATAAACAGACAGAAGGATTCAACAAAGGAAGAACAAATTGCGAAACAAGGATGTAACTCAAAAACACACAACAAGGGTGCAATTGTCAACACAATTTCTCGCAAAAAAAAAACAACTTCATAACCACACAAAGAAAACGTCTCCGAGTCCAGTCAGTTGTCTAATAACAAACGACAGAAATACTAGGGAACTGAGAAATTGGGAAACACCAAAGAATCCAAGTGTTATACACTGTCCACTGCACTTCAGCATTTAATTATGAGTCTGCAACGCTTCGATCGTTGGTTTACCCTTCCGTTTTGGTAACCCAGGCACTCAGGGGACCGCCACTGTACAACAATTGGACAGCACACCCTCTGAAACACACTAGTAGCCCACAGCCCTTCGGCGTGCTAGGCTTACCTCTTCTGCCCCATTATCATGACTCCTATCAACTTCTGGCCTTACAATTCATTTGCCATTTCGAGATGCTGCATCCTCAAACGAAGCATTTCAGTAGAGAATGAATAAATGTCCATGAATCTAGTAATAACACACACACACACACACACCACACCACACCACACCACACCGGCAACCACATTAGCCAAAACCAGCCGACACTTCTGACAAATGCACTGACAAAACCCGAGATCTTTCACCATTCCACGATAAATGGACTCCAATCAGAACGAGAGCCACTTGCATGTCAATACGTCAGATTACACTCACAACAAATCAGACACAGATGACGATAATTGAACAGTCTCAACCCTCACCAATCCGGCACTCAACCACCTCCCAGGAAGCTCAGTCTGCCCCTTCACACCCACACACTACTCACTCATTATCCAACCTCCTTCCCATTGTTCCTTGTTTCCACTTCCCAACCATTACAGTTTCGCATCTATGCTCTAATTTAACACATTAACAAGCACAAACGATTGAACATTTAACTCTACCAAAAAAAACCACCGCACTGGAATGGAGCAGGAGAAAGAAAAAAAACCGACATCCCACTCACACCACACACACACACACCCAGACATCCAGACACGAAAAAGAACCAAAGGTTAAAAATAGCCATCACCAGCCTCGTGTAGACACACTTGCGTGCACAACACAACACAACACAACACCCTCATCAACCTACATCGTCTATGCTCCAACAACAACAATAACAATGAAAAAAAGACGAGAGAGAGAGAGAGAGAGACACAAGTGTGCATGTCTACAGCACCGCACTGCTCAAAACAACTCCTCATCTGCCAGTGAACACGCACACACCAAAAACACCCTCCGAGTAATAAGAGCGAGGACCTCATCCACCCAATCCCTCAAGTCCTCTCAACAACAAGGAAAGACAATGCTA
>CM010311.1:3268784-3291284 GCA_001923025.3 Taenia multiceps
ACACATCAGAGGCCACCACACCGACACACCGCCGCACGCATACCCAGCATTATGCATACACCCTACCTACGACGCCTTCCCCACCCCCCACCCCACACCCCCAAATCCCTAACCCCTCACACAATCCCCCCAACCTTTTAGAAACTACAAGAAGCACAGCATCGAACTGCGCAATAATTCAACAAACAATCACTTTATCCCTCATCCCCAGTGCTCCCTGATTAGCCAACACAATTGCCCCGACCTCCAATCTACTCGATAAACATCAAACCAGAGTCCCATTATTTCCCACTTCAGAAAAAAAGAACCACTCGAGATCACACGTTGCCAGCGCGAACGGGGTGGCAACACATGAGTGAACTCCACGATTCAATTAAATGAGCAAACCACCAACCTTCACACCACCTCATAGGGCGAGAGCGAATTTGCCTGTGCAGACTGCATGAAAGACAACTCATCACTTTGCCAACCAAATAAAAGTCGTGCACATCCACCACTGCACCCAAGCCCCACAGACAGGAGGTGCGCACACCCACCAACATCCACGCACAGACATTAACATTAGCTAGGAAAAAAATCAAAATGCCACGCAACATCCACGGTAGACAATAAACCACCTCCTACTTTGCGTGTGTGTGTGTGTGTGTGTGTGTGTGCGTGTGCGTGCGGATCGCCAATGACGACGTCCGTCTGTCTGTCTGCCTGAATGTCAGTCTCGGTCTAGGAGCCCTCACACAGTGCCTGCACAATTGCACCAAGTAGGTTCACTCTGCCGCCGACATTCGATCATTACTGGACTTGTTGCAATCGAGAGGTGGGGTTTCATCCCCTTAAAGAGAGGTCCAACTCACTTGGACAGATTCTCGAGCCCTATCCCACTCCTGCCCGTCAAGATCAATCAAACGCCACCTACCAATCAGACGACAAAACTAGGACGTTCCACACTTCCCAAACCGCACAACGCCTCAACATTACCCGCGATCACATAACAAGGCAGCCAACTATACCCACGTCCATGCAGCAAACAGACTGCAACAGGATTCGGCCTCCACAGCGAAACCATGCATCGATGCCACCGCCATCCACTATCCTCGTGCCTCTGCACCTCATCACACCCACCAACAGCCACTTTCACACTCCCTCATCCAATCACGCCCTCTGTGCCACTGTCAATGCGTGCCGCTCAAAAAGAACAACAACTCTACATTCACTTGCTACATCCCCTACCACAATGCCAAGAGATATGCACCCATAGCAGATACCTCTGCTGTGGGTGCAGACTCAGCTGAGAAGCCACTCAAACCTTAACACAATTTCTCCTAATGACCAAAGGCAAAACGGCATCCGAATCAAACACTTCGAAAGCGTCCACAAAGCAATCACTTGCACATTCGCCAAGAAAACCGTGCACTTTAAACACACCCCAGACAAGACTTCGCAAGAGCATAAAGATAACCCACCCACACAAACTGCTAGACAACATTAGAGAGAAGCTGCGAAAGAGGGTGAGAGGGACAGTCACGGCGAGAGACCGGATTACAGATTAAACTACCAACTTGACAAATAGTCCCACCAACACGAGTCCAGACACTAGGCAGCCTTAGCAAATAGTTCCTTGCAAAACAAACACACCACTACAATCAAACACATCCACCAGATACACAACTACCGTACTGCCCTCATGTGCGTCAGACTTTTCGCCCTCAACCCAGTACCAGTGACAACACTTGGGTGGTCCAAATAACCACTGACTTCAATCAAAGCAAGACGACGAGCTACACACCACAATAGCACCCACCTCTGCCCTCGCCTGCTCTCCTCATGCCACCAATCTTCCACCCACTCCGCGCCAACACAACAAGGCTACTGACAAAAGAGCACACCTCAGGGTCAAATCCGCAACTCCCCTCCTGCCGTACGCATAGCACCTCCACTCGCCACCAATACACTCCTGCTCCAACACCAACCAACACCACCACACCATCCACCCTTAATCCACTTCAACGGTCACTAGTGCAACAAAGTGTCCTCATAAGCTAATTCACTCATTAGGGCAAACACCTCTCATGCCTCAACAACTAATGCACTCGCCTCCATACACCAAAGCATCAAGTCAATCCCCCAACACCAACAACAAGGACAACAACAACAACACCAAAAGCCACACAACTCACCTGGGCGTGAGCGTCCGCCCTCCACCGTACAGGCACATTCTTGTGCTGCAGCAGGTCACTCAACACCGACTGCATGTGCAACCGCGACTGCGGCACCTCTGCCAACAGACCACAATTCTTTATCTGGTTCCTGATGAATCCCGGCGCCAGTGCATGACACCGCACCAGACCCAAACACTCCATCAGACTCGCCAGACGGTTCGCCTTGTCGTGGTTCACCCACCGCACCACTGCATTGTACACCTCCGCCTCCGACCTCACATGAATCTCATCCCGTTGGATCAGACCCATCAACTGTGCCGGCGACAGACTCAGCAACTCATCGTGCTTCACTATCTCCGAGAAGTTACGATCCACAAACACCTGCGTCTTCCGCGCCAACTCCAAACACCCCACCGACGTGGCAAACTCGTGCAACCCCAGTGCGTTCGACACATGCAGCTGCGACTCCAGGAACTGCGCGCAGACGCCTATCACAGCACCTATCTGCAGCATAATCGCCGCCGACAATATCTCGCACACATTCTTCTCGCTCACACTTATCTCTCCTGTGTACGCAAAGTGCACCAGTCGCGTCAACGCCAACGGGGTCACGTAGTGCAGTCGCACCTCCGACACTCCCTCCTCCCGCATCCCCGACGTGAACATCGCCCGAAAGTAAGGCGACGCACCCATCAACACGATGCGGTGACAGGCTATCTCCACCTTCTCCACGTGCAACGTCACGTCTGTCAGCTTGCCACTCTGGAACAGGGAATACATCACACGCATCGAGTCGGTGAAGAACTCGGGCAAATTGTACACTGTCGAGCGAACACCACTTCCTCGGTCGCCTCCTGTGAAACACACGAACGAACCGCAACCAGCGTCCACCGACTGACCACCACAGACGTCCATCGCGTCCGACAAAGTCGAGGAGGGAGGGAGACTGGACACCGGATAGTCCTCTTCCACCTCCCCTGTGCTCTTGGTCACGATGCTCGTCTTCATGGTGCGGCGTCTAGCGCTTCGTCATTGTCTACAAGGACCAATAGCAGACGGGTGAATGAGTGGGTGGGTGCGGATGACTGTGAGTGAGTAGTAAACCAGTAACGACTGAGACGTCTGTGCGTGCAGTAGCGGCGGCGGCGGCAGCGGCAGCGGCAGCGGCAGCGGCAGCGACGACGACTTCCTATTTATGTGAAACGAGATCGGGAGAGGCGCGAGACGGATGCAGACGCACTGCAAGTCAGCCAGTCAGTCAGCCAGCCAGCCAGCCAACCAACCAACCAACTAGCCGGTTGGTTACTTGCATCGCTAGGCAAGCCTACACGCAAACACACACACACACACGCACACACAATGTACACGAGCGCATGCGCGCAAGCTAATGACGTCGACGACGACGACGACGCAGACGCAGACGCAGACGCAGACGCAGCGACCACCACCATCACTACTACCACTGAGGCTGACGACCAAGCCTACCCTGCACGAATAGACGAGGAGGCTCACACACACACACACACACACACACACACACACACACACACACACACACACACACACACACACACACACATGCACACAGACAGACAGACAGTCGTGGAGGCGACGAAATCAGCTGTTAAGCACGTGCGCACAACCCAACGTGCAGATGCGAACGCCACTTTTCTGCCTCCCTCTCCCCGTCTCCGCACCTCCCTTCCTGCCCCAGAATGCTTACCCCCACAGGCCACGCTGCGTAGCAAAAAACATCATACCTCCACCCAAACACACAGTGCGACGACTGCCACACTGATGGCGCTTCACTCTGCGTCTCTCGCTCCGTCTCGCATCTGCACACCTGCGTGCATGTGTAAACACAATCAGTGCAGACCAAACCAGACTACACTGTCTAGACTGCTGTTGCTGCCGCAGCTGCAGCTGCCACTGCCACTGCCACTGCCGCGTCAAAATCAACGCCACATCATAACAAGGCCAGACCGCGCTTCCCTGTGGCTACACCAGACCAGACTACACCACGCCAGACTACACAATCATCCATTACTGAACGAAGAAGTACGCCAGTCCTTGCTGCTTCCGATGCCAACACAGACACCCTTAAATAAACACTCGTCTGTTCACCCAACCAGTCCGACATCCTCATCCCTCCAAGACCTACTTGCATTAGTACATTAGCGCTGGCGATTTACGGTCAAACCGCCAATGCAAGGACCGAAGCTACTCACTCAACGCCACACACAAATTATTGCCGTACGGCCACACAATAGGCAACGTACATACTAGGACATGCAACAAACAACGACAGCTTGGAGCTAAATACACGTCATTCAAATTACAAGCAATGCAACCACTACCCAACACTACTAGGATAGGCACCCAACGCCGTCACTGACTAGGACGTGAATGTCCATTCAATCCAGTAGCTTTCCTCAACCACCGTTTCGCTACCAAATTACATCATAACTGACAAAAGACCTGGGTAGAAATAGTTGAAAAAGGCGGTTCAAGTAAACACAGAATTATCATAGCAAAACCAAGGTGACCACGAACGAGGCGTAACCTTGACCACTCAAGTTAACCTCAATGAACCACTGTTTGGCTTACGATCAAATGAACTCCACACCTCAGCTGCACAGCACTCACCATACTCTGCATGTGGAGCGAATGTCAATGCTATCCCAAAGACACCGAGCATTTAAAAAACGACAAAGAGTTAATTACAACTGCGCAGTTGACAGTGCCACAACATCGTTCCTAAACACATCCAGCGGCAGTGGCTGTAAGTGAAGCTATCCACCTCACGAACATTAACGCAGCGCACGCCACTCCCTCCAACACGCGTTGGTCTGAAAAACCTCCCCACCCCAAAGCAGCAGACTAGAATGGTCAAAACGACAGACACTAACCATTCCTAGGTCGGCACATAAACACAGGGTCAGAGGAGAACAAGCACACACAAAAGTACAACAATCATTGCATCAAGATCGTCAGTCGACACTTGGTGCGGCTATTTACTACACCCCATAAATACGCTACTTCACCTAGGATGGCCACTCAAACCACTTGCCTCCCCCAACCACTGGTTCGCCATCAAAACACATCGCGACCGACAAAACACCTGAGTAGAACTTGATCAAGTGGCGTCAGTTCACACAGAACTATCAAAACACAACATTACCACGACCGATGCGCAACACTGACCATTCAAGTCAACTTCAAGACAAGCATCCACCAACAACTAAAAACAATCACTTCAACTGCATCAACTATAAAGTGGGCTGCCCCGTTCCCACTTCCACCCTCATAGCCCACGAAGACACTTCCCAAACCTCTACCTCACGGAATTCCCTTACCCCAACTAACCAACCACAAATCCCCACCTACAATTGGGTGAAGGCTTCCGCAACACAATGGAGGCAACAGAACACTACTCTTTACCTCAATATCCTAGCAAAAGACCACCAGTCAATCCAGGTATCTTCACCACATGTTCTGCCGCGTTCACCTAACTCATCGGGGAGACGCAAGTGATGCGCCTACCTCCGCATCCAAAACACCATGCCCATTCGTGCAAACGCGAGAAACGTCACCGCACGGAAGTTGTTAAAGGCACAAGAATTGCAAATTTACATAATGCAAGAAAACTATACCGAATAAAACAATCCAAAGAAAAGCCGAAGACCCCTTCCTCAATGAATCCTAAGACGATAACCCCCAAACATCCACTTCAGCGTGCACTAATGCAGAGACAACCCGGACATAACGTTACACGCAAAATAAGCACTTGACATCTCACAACAACACAAAACACTTTACTAGTCAAGGAGGTCAAGAACTTCGTGCGTACAGAATAGAAGGGTGTGGAAATAAGGCTTACGAGTTAGACAGCATAGGGAAGCGAACTACAACAAAGCATCTTGAAAACAGGCGGACAAAACATAAAAGGTAAGGAAATAAACAAATCCGAACTGTTGTTGCATGTTCTACAGACGTAGTTATGGGCGGCTTCAATAGGAAACAGGCCTAAGAAGTGACAAACAGTTTTGAGTCGCAGAACATCACGCTTTTATACAATTAAACGACAATCAATTAATTGATGTACTATTGGGCCAGCTTGGCAATGCGCAACACTTGTAGCACAATGAAAATTCCGATAAGCTAATCACGTAGCAACCGATCTAGAAACGCGCAAATACATTAAAAGACAAGCTGGAAGTCATTATCCCAAAAATTAAACTTTTTTTTTACAGATGCCCACTGCACTAGCTCCCTCTGAAAACGCCGACATTGATAGAAATTTGCAGACCGCGGGTTGTAAAAACGCAAACGAATAGTAACTTATTTTCGCGTTTTTAAAAGTCCAAGGAATGACAGAATTTAGTTGACGAAATAGGATGTTAAATACAAATTAAAGTAGGTGCTTCAAATGGGAGCTTAGACCAACCAATGCACTTGGGTAAAATAAAAGCTGTAAACGAAAAATAAATCATTTGTGAACAAAGCAAACTGACACTGTAAAGTGCAGACTAATACCCAAATCTGGTCAAGGAAATACCAGAAATTTGCGAAAATGATCGTGTTAAAAGCCGATGTAATCCATCAAGAATGCTAGAACCTGATAATGTAACAAAGGGTGACATTATCCCAGCGTGGAAGCCTATCACTTTAGTCAAAACACAAAGCAGAGCATCAACAAGCATTGTGACATGATATAATGGTGCTAAATAACAGACGAAAGTGGAAAAAAACAATTGACTTACCAAAAGCTAGACGGGAAACTCAGCCGTGTTAAGAGATTCGAGGTGCAGCTTGAAGTTGCAGGCTTGAAGCAGGCCGGGCTCAATAAAAGGGCACTTTACCCAATCAGCAATAGGTGTGCCGATTCTAAAATTTTTACTACGAAAGTTTTTTGGAGGAATGTCCCTAATCATAGATTTACGAAAAAATCAAAATAAATAAGGCTTTGCCTGTGTAAAACAAATGCGCGTTTTTTTGCCACTTAATAAACCGGGAATGCGGTAACTCGTAGTCTCCTAATTCCTAAAAGAGATTAAAAAACGGCAGT
The DNA here is from genome assembly GCA_001923025.3 of Taenia multiceps. Classification (NCBI taxonomy): domain Eukaryota; kingdom Metazoa; phylum Platyhelminthes; class Cestoda; order Cyclophyllidea; family Taeniidae; genus Taenia; species Taenia multiceps. Next base: position 3,276,009 of record CM010311.1, read on the forward strand.
ATTCGTGACAAATAAGCAATTATTAGGCAAAATTTTTTAACAGGTTAGATAATTTAAGCGGCAACAACCTTCTCTGAAATGCAATTTGCTTTGATGGAAGTCGCCATACTCTTTCAAGGTTACTCTAAATTCACTTTCGTGGCTGATATAGTTGGTGTTGCTGTAGCGTCCCGAGGCTCCCCTTAAGGTAAAAGAAGGCGCAGTGCTAGGGCAGAATATATATATTGCGGGAACAGAGGACTTGGGAGCTGTTGGCACGGCCCGGAGGCCGACCAACCGGCTAGAACAAGATGGCCACCCAAGTGACCTAAACCAATAGTTCGAACAAACAAAGTATTACAGTTGCAGATATGGCTGTAGCGTCCCTAAACTTCCTCTAGGGTAAAAGAAGGCCTAGTTCTAGAGCAGAATACATGTATTCTAAAGACAGAGGTATGGGGAGCTGTTGGCATGGCCCGGAGGCCGGCCAACCGGCTAGTACAATATGGCCACCTAAGTGACCGAAACCGGCAGTCCAATCAAGCAAATTACTACACAGCCCCTCTCTTCTTTCACGCATCGTCCCCTACGCTCCCCTTAGCCAGCCTCTTGTACCACCCATCACAAAGTAATCAGTGCTGCGATAAGCACCCTCGAGCTAACCGTGCCAGTCATCGAGATTCGAGCGCATGTGTTCCTGCAGTGCCATCAATTGCGCGTAGCACTCCGTGCAGTAAATGCGTATTTCTTAGTCCTCCTCACTTACAATACTGTGTCGCAATGAAAGATGGGGTACAATTCCATGCTTTCGAGTGGATGGAGACACGCACTACACAAATCCTGATTCCAGCCTTTTTTGATGCCGTGGGAGAAACTCGAGGGTATCCTAGAATCCAGAGCAAATGGGGCTATCGGGTCTTATAAGAACAAAATGCATGAGATCCAAGTGTGCAAAGAATAAAACGATGCTATCGAATGGCGTCCTGCACATTCTACATCTGCTGATACGCATTTTAGCGAAGGGAGAAGAGTTGCCCAAGGACAGGAGAGAGAGCATACAGAGGATGCTTGACCACAACGTCGCTGATCCCTCTTAGCAGTTCCACTGGATTTGGACTCGCGGCTAGTGTCGCTTCAGTTGCTAATAGCTTCCTTGCAGAACATGAAAACGAGGGAGATGCCGAGGAGGAACATCGATCCCAGCCTTTCTGTCATGGGGTGTGAGGGATTTTCCCATTCTTAGCACGTCCACTTCTTTCACACTGCCAAAGTTTGCCACAAGCGATATGGATCAGGATAGAAATTCATCAAAGTGGGGTCCGCTTTCCTCTGCCACCAACGTAGCGTTCCGAGACTCCCTTTGAGGTAAAAGAAGGCATAGTAGTAGGACAGAATATGTATTCTGTAAACAGAGGTATTGGGGGCTGGTGGAGTGGCCCAAAGGCTGACCAACCGGCTAGTACCATATGGTCACTCAAGTGACCGAAACCGGCAGTTCGAACAAACATAGCGCTCCGAGACTTCCTTTGAGTGCAAAAGAAGGTATAATACTATGGCAGATTAAATACAGTCAGAAAGCAGAGGAAACGGGGCTGCCGGCATGGCCTTGAGACCAGCCCACCCAACTAGGGCAATATAGCAGTCAGAGCAAACAAAGTATTACAAATGGTATTCCAGGTATGAGTGGATTTTTTACTTCCTTTTCTTAATCAGTGTTTTGGCAGTTTACTAAATACGATCCACTGCCTATCCCTAGGCAGAATGTGAATGATCGACATGGTCTGGAGGTGATGTTGCGCTTCGAAGGGCAGTAGTGTAGCCATGAATTTCCTAGTAACCAAAACGGAAAATTCAACATTTTTGATAATGTGACAGTCTTGATTGTAGTGCTTTGCTTGACTGCCAGTTTTGGTTGCGGTCACTGGTGAACCACATTGCTTGCGTCAGTTGGGCCAGACTCTATGTCATGCCAGCAGTCCCAATCTCTTCCTGTTTGCCAAAATATTATGCCTTCTTTTGCCTTCATGGAAGTTTTGGAATGCTACATCGCTACATCCACAATAAGATAAAAGTGCCTGGAGCGTTGCAGCTCGATGCAATATTGATGATGTCTTCCTCTGTGAGTTCGCTACTCCTCCTCCTCCTCCTCCTCCTCCTCCTCCTCCTCCCCTATCCACCAATCGACGTGCTCTCCTTGCATCCTCACTACTTCGTACATCATTCATGCATCGTCCAGCCCGACTGCATTTACGCGTCGGGACGACTCGACGATCTTCTAGCCTTTGTTGGAGGCTACTCCACATGTACATCGAGGCTATTAATTGTGTTGCAGTGTAACAACTGAACTGATTTTTTAAAAATTTACCTGAATGTTCGATTCACTCATGCTCCAGAGCGATAATTTTGCAGACAATTAATGAGATAGCTGTAGCTGAAATCTGATTTTGCTGATTGATTAATAGCATTAAATACTGACACTAAAAAACGACTTATTTTATATTTTGATTACGAATTTCTATATATATCATCTACGAAAAAACCATTTTTGAAGCAGCAGGTCCAGTCCTTCTCTCCTCCACCTCTGCCTTCACACCCTTAAAACGAGCAGACCTGTTGGATGGTGCTTCAAAGGGGGACATGAGGTCAAGTTTAAACGCGGTCGGAGTTTTTTTCTGCCTCAGAGAACAATGGCATTCTCTCAGCCTCAGGGTGTGCTACTTCGCCCATCTCATCCCTAAGACGTTCAGTACCGAAACATGCATTTTCAAAGAATTTTCTAGAGGTTTTTATTTTATGCTCAGTCTTGACATCTTTGCTAGTAAGTTAATTGGATGAGGTACTGCAGTGCTAAGGGACTTCCCTAAGGGCAAAAGAGGGTATAATAGTTGGAGACTCACGGTCGAAATTTACATAATGGAGGATTAAATAAACAGCCAATGTGATACTTGGCCTCCCACCTCTCTTGAGAGTTTCATTTGCCGCCATAACCCAGTTGTTGTTGATGGGCAACACCCACGAATCAACTTTACCAGTTATTGGATTCGCGTACAACTGAGGGGATGATCTACCGCAACGCCACTGTTTCCTCTTGACAATTCCACTGGATCTTGAATTTTGGTGCTGTATTGAAACTGGAATTCAGACAGGAGTGAGCGATGCCGTCACGTATGTTCATGACTAGTTGTAGGAATACTGGCCAAAATATCATTCAGATAGCATAGACAGGGATTTAAAATAGTTATGTGGAGGTAGAATTTTGTGTCTGTTCCTCCTTGCCGTTTAGCCATATCTATCTGCTCTAAGACAAGATGGTAGAGATGTACAGGAGGTATCGCTTTCTCAATCATTTAATGTCTTTGTAGCGTCCCGAGGCTCCCCTTAAGGTAAAAGAAGGCGCAGTACTAGATCAGAATATATATATTCCGGGAACAGAGGACTTGGGGGCTGTTGGCACGGCCCGGAGGACGACCGACCGGCTAGAACAAGATGGCCACCCAAGTGACCTAAACCGGTAGTTCGAACAAACAAAGTATTACACAGCCCCTCTCTTCTTTCCAGCGTCGTCCCCGACGCTCCACTTCGTCCGCCTCCCCTGTCAGCCATCACAACGTAATCAGTGCTGCGAGAAGCACCCACGAGCTAACCGTCCCAGTCGTCGAGGTTCAAACGCATGTGTTCCTGTAGTGCCATCCATTCCGCGTAGCACTCAGTGCAGCAAATACGCGCCTCTTGGCCCTCCTCTGGGCTTGGAGTCCACGGCTAGTGTCGCTTCAGTTGTTAATAGCTTTCCTGTCGAACACGAGGGCGAGGGAGATGTCGAAGATGAACGTCGACCTCGACCCTTCTGTTACGAGATACCAAAGGTTCTCCCGTCCGTAGCACATGTACTTCTTTCACAACGCCGACGTTTGCCAGAAGTGGCATGGAGCAGGATAAATTCCATCAAAGTCGCGTTCGCTTTCCGCTGCCACCAATGTAGCGTCCCGAGGCTCCCCTTAAGGTAAAAGAAGGCGCAGTACTAGGGCAGAATATATATATTGCGGGAACAGAGGACTTGGGGGCTGTTGGCACGGCCCGGAGGGCGACCAACCGGCTAGAACAAGATGGCCACCCAAGTGACCTAAACCGGTAGTTCAAACAAACAAAGTATTACAGTCTTCATATAAGCACCGTAGACAGCTCTGTTATGAACGTTTCCAGGTGGTTCACAGTCGATGTGCTTCCGTTGTACCTAGCTTTCCTCCAAAATACGAAACTGTGATAGTTGCTGAAGATGGATGTCATATTTAGTCCCTCTACTATGACACGTCACCAGATCCCTTCCCAAAGTTTTTCGCGCAACACTGGAAATAAGGATAGACGCCCTTTGAGACCTGGCTCGCTCTCCACAGCCACCAATGTAGCATTCCAAGACTAAATTAAAACGTGTACTGTTGGCACGATCTGAAGGCCGACCCAACCGGCAAAGGTACGGTGGCCAAGACCCAAAACGGCCTCTAAAAGAACCAGCATATTACACCACCACCATATATTTCAACCAAGTACTGGCGGTTGTCTCCAATCCCTTCTGTATGTCATTAACGCATATTCTGCCTAAATATCGCCTTTTAGGAAATCTCAGGGCGCTACACTGTTGGCAGTGGAAAACAAGTCTGATCATAAGGGCGTCCACCCCGATTTCCATTGCTATGCGGTTTACTTTGGAAGGACGAAAAAAGTGCGTATGCTACAAATGAAAGAAATATTGAGTGCCATAAGAAAAGGCCTAAGGATGATTCATATCTTCAGTAACGACCTCTGCTCCGGTTCTGGAGGAATGCTATTAACAAGGGAAACGGTATAAATTGCATAACATCTAAAAAATTTGTTGTGGAGCTGCTTAGGGCACTTGCATAAAAATAATAATGTATGAAATAGCAACACCGCCTCTGTCTATCTTTGCGCTTGAAATAACTTGGAGAGATGTGGCTTGCCAGCAATTAAGTAAATACAAAGCAATAAGGAGGAGCTGCCGCGAACCCTGCTTTAAAATTCTGTGTTGAATTCCACTCCTTTATAGGTAGTGTAATACTTTGTTTGTTCGAACTACCGGTTTAGGTCACTTGGGTGACCATCTTGTTCTAGCCGGTTGGTCGCCCTCCGGGCCGTGCCAACAGCTCCCAAGTTCTCTGTTCCCGGAACATACATATTCTGCCCTAGTACTGCGCCTTCTTTTACCTTAAGGGGAGCCTCGGGACGCTACAGTAGCTCTGCTTTTTGGCCAACATTTCAACGTCAAGCTAGAAAAAGAGTACAATACTGGGTCTCAGGATCCTATTTGAATACAGGACGAAAATCCAGGTCTAGTGGACTCTTCGAGAAGAAATCGTGGCGTTGCAGCCAAGTATTCCCTTCGTTGCACATGAATTCGATGAATGTTAAGTTTCACTCGTGGGTGTTTCATTGCGGTACTGATTACTTCGTGATGACTGATAGGAGGACGAAAAAGGGAAACATTGATAACGGCAACCAAAAGAGGAGAGGGACTGTGGAATCCGTTAATTGCCTCACTCCCAGTCTTGATGAAAAATTGGTCTCTGTTTTGGGCAGTGTACCATCGCAGGATAAGCTGTCCTCTGGAAAATTCGCGTGGCTATGCTGAATGTTAGGCATGCGCATTTAGCCTAAATGCTTTGTTTTCATGTTAACGAATTTGGTTCGCTTAAATGTTCAGCATTCAATCCTATTGTTAACAACTTTTACCAACGTCACATTTTAAGTCATTTATTTGAGTATTTTCTCAGGGACGAAATTCAAGAATTGGCATTCCGGTCACTCATTGGTCTAAAGTCTTTTTATTAAGCCCGGTCTGCGTCTAACCTGCAAGTTTAGGCTGCGCATCAAATCGGTTGTTACGGCCGGTTTCCCTGGGCAGTATTTGGTACGTTAAATATTTTTCAACTCCAATGTGCTATATACCACTTTGGTGTCCTACACTACAGTCTGATGCTGCTCTCTTCTCTAAGTTTGTATGATGGGATAGTCGCTCTGTTAGATGGTCAGATTCTAGCATTCTTGGTTGTTTGTGTGAGCTTTACACATGAATACCTTTGCAAATGTTTGCGCTTCGCAATTTGCTGCTACCAAATTTTGGCTTACGTTCATTGACTGGCTTAATTATCCATTCAAGCTACTTACTCTGATTCGCATTTCATACCATCTTGTTTATGTAGTTCTATTATTCTTTTGTGAATGGAAATCGGCTATTGCTTGTTACCGTCTTGTGACTAACGATCTGTATTTTTGTGACATTTACTCTTCGTGTGCTAGAGTGAGATGGTGGGTCACGCATTTGCGAGTAAAGCATAATGTATGGTATTATGCATTCTGAGTTGTCTTTGAGCGCTTTTAAAAATTGACAGTTTGTAAATATCGGTCGCAGTGTGAACAGGGAGTCAAGACTTGCATAGTCTTGTAGCGATTGCGGTGCATTGGTCAAATAAGCCCAACAGTACATAGACTTATTGACCATCGATCCACCACAGTACGATGATATTTTGCGCCCTGAAACTGCTTGCTATTTCGGCGCATGTTGAGGTCGTCCATTCATTTGTCATTTAGTTCCTAAATGATGCATCGGCATTTCGTCGTTTCGCCCATAACTACGTCTGTAGAACATGCAACAACAGTTCGGATTTGTTTATTTCCTTACCTTTTATGTTTTGTCCGCCTGTTTTCAAGATGCTTTGTTGTAGTTCGCTTCCCTATGCTGTCTAACTCGTAAGCCTTATTTCCACACCCTTCTATTCTGTACGCACGAAGTTCTTGACCTCCTTGACTAGTAAAGTGTTTTGTGTTGTTGTGAGATGTCAAGTGCTTATTTTGCGTGTAACGTTATGTCCGGGTTGTCTCTGCATTAGTGCACGCTGAAGTGGATGTTTGGGGGTTATCGTCTTAGGATTCATTGAGGAAGGGGTCTTCGGCTTTTCTTTGGATTGTTTTATTCGGTATAGTTTTCTTGCATTATGTAAATTTGCAATTCTTGTGCCTTTAACAACTTCCGTGCGGTGACGTTTCTCGCGTTTGCACGAATGGGCATGGTGTTTTGGATGCGGAGGTAGGCGCATCACTTGCGTCTCCCCGATGAGTTAGGTGAACGCGGCAGAACATGTGGTGAAGATACCTGGATTGACTGGTGGTCTTTTGCTAGGATATTGAGGTAAAGAGTAGTGTTCTGTTGCCTCCATTGTGTTGCGGAAGCCTTCACCCAATTGTAGGTGGGGATTTGTGGTTGGTTAGTTGGGGTAAGGGAATTCCGTGAGGTAGAGGTTTGGGAAGTGTCTTCGTGGGCTATGAGGGTGGAAGTGGGAACGGGGCAGCCCACTTTATAGTTGATGCAGTTGAAGTGATTGTTTTTAGTTGTTGGTGGATGCTTGTCTTGAAGTTGACTTGAATGGTCAGTGTTGCGCATCGGTCGTGGTAATGTTGTGTTTTGATAGTTCTGTGTGAACTGACGCCACTTGATCAAGTTCTACTCAGGTGTTTTGTCGGTCGCGATGTGTTTTGATGGCGAACCAGTGGTTGGGGGAGGCAAGTGGTTTGAGTGGCCATCCTAGGTGAAGTAGCGTATTTATGGGGTGTAGTAAATAGCCGCACCAAGTGTCGACTGACGATCTTGATGCAATGATTGTTGTACTTTTGTGTGTGCTTGTTCTCCTCTGACCCTGTGTTTATGTGCCGACCTAGGAATGGTTAGTGTCTGTCGTTTTGACCATTCTAGTCTGCTGCTTTGGGGTGGGGAGGTTTTTCAGACCAACGCGTGTTGGAGGGAGTGGCGTGCGCTGCGTTAATGTTCGTGAGGTGGATAGCTTCACTTACAGCCACTGCCGCTGGATGTGTTTAGGAACGATGTTGTGGCACTGTCAACTGCGCAGTTGTAATTAACTCTTTGTCGTTTTTTAAATGCTCGGTGTCTTTGGGATAGCATTGACATTCGCTCCACATGCAGAGTATGGTGAGTGCTGTGCAGCTGAGGTGTGGAGTTCATTTGATCGTAAGCCAAACAGTGGTTCATTGAGGTTAACTTGAGTGGTCAAGGTTACGCCTCGTTCGTGGTCACCTTGGTTTTGCTATGATAATTCTGTGTTTACTTGAACCGCCTTTTTCAACTATTTCTACCCAGGTCTTTTGTCAGTTATGATGTAATTTGGTAGCGAAACGGTGGTTGAGGAAAGCTACTGGATTGAATGGACATTCACGTCCTAGTCAGTGACGGCGTTGGGTGCCTATCCTAGTAGTGTTGGGTAGTGGTTGCATTGCTTGTAATTTGAATGACGTGTATTTAGCTCCAAGCTGTCGTTGTTTGTTGCATGTCCTAGTATGTACGTTGCCTATTGTGTGGCCGTACGGCAATAATTTGTGTGTGGCGTTGAGTGAGTAGCTTCGGTCCTTGCATTGGCGGTTTGACCGTAAATCGCCAGCGCTAATGTACTAATGCAAGTAGGTCTTGGAGGGATGAGGATGTCGGACTGGTTGGGTGAACAGACGAGTGTTTATTTAAGGGTGTCTGTGTTGGCATCGGAAGCAGCAAGGACTGTCATAAATTACTTGGCGTACTTCTTCGTTCAGTAATGGATGATTGTGTAGTCTGGCGTGGTGTAGTCTGGTCTGGTGTAGCCACAGGGAAGCGCGGTCTGGCCTTGTTATGATGTGGCGTTGATTTTGACGCGGCAGTGGCAGTGGCAGTGGCAGCTGCAGCTGCGGCAGCAACAGCAGTCTAGACAGTGTAGTCTGGTTTGGTCTGCACTGATTGTGTTTACACATGCACGCAGGTGTGCAGATGCGAGACGGAGCGAGAGACGCAGAGTGAAGCGCCATCAGTGTGGCAGTCGTCGCACTGTGTGTTTGGGTGGAGGTATGATGTTTTTTGCTACGCAGCGTGGCCTGTGGGGGTAAGCATTCTGGGGCAGGAAGGGAGGTGCGGAGACGGGGAGAGGGAGGCAGAAAAGTGGCGTTCGCATCTGCACGTTGGGTTGTGCGCACGTGCTTAACAGCTGATTTCGTCGCCTCCACGACTGTCTGTCTGTCTGTGTGCATGTGTGTGTGTGTGTGTGTGTGTGTGTGTGTGTGTGTGTGTGTGTGTGTGTGTGTGTGTGTGTGTGTGTGTGAGCCTCCTCGTCTATTCGTGCAGGGTAGGCTTGGTCGTCAGCCTCAGTGGTAGTAGTGATGGTGGTGGTCGCTGCGTCTGCGTCTGCGTCTGCGTCTGCGTCGTCGTCGTCGTCGACGTCATTAGCTTGCGCGCATGCGCTCGTGTACATTGTGTGTGCGTGTGTGTGTGTGTGTTTGCGTGTAGGCTTGCCTAGCGATGCAAGTAACCAACCGGCTAGTTGGTTGGTTGGTTGGCTGGCTGGCTGGCTGACTGACTGGCTGACTTGCAGTGCGTCTGCATCCGTCTCGCGCCTCTCCCGATCTCGTTTCACATAAATAGGAAGTCGTCGTCGCTGCCGCTGCCGCTGCCGCTGCCGCTGCCGCCGCCGCCGCTACTGCACGCACAGACGTCTCAGTCGTTACTGGTTTACTACTCACTCACAGTCATCCGCACCCACCCACTCATTCACCCGTCTGCTATTGGTCCTTGTAGACAATGACGAAGCGCTAGACGCCGCACCATGAAGACGAGCATCGTGACCAAGAGCACAGGGGAGGTGGAAGAGGACTATCCGGTGTCCAGTCTCCCTCCCTCCTCGACTTTGTCGGACGCGATGGACGTCTGTGGTGGTCAGTCGGTGGACGCTGGTTGCGGTTCGTTCGTGTGTTTCACAGGAGGCGACCGAGGAAGTGGTGTTCGCTCGACAGTGTACAATTTGCCCGAGTTCTTCACCGACTCGATGCGTGTGATGTATTCCCTGTTCCAGAGTGGCAAGCTGACAGACGTGACGTTGCACGTGGAGAAGGTGGAGATAGCCTGTCACCGCATCGTGTTGATGGGTGCGTCGCCTTACTTTCGGGCGATGTTCACGTCGGGGATGCGGGAGGAGGGAGTGTCGGAGGTGCGACTGCACTACGTGACCCCGTTGGCGTTGACGCGACTGGTGCACTTTGCGTACACAGGAGAGATAAGTGTGAGCGAGAAGAATGTGTGCGAGATATTGTCGGCGGCGATTATGCTGCAGATAGGTGCTGTGATAGGCGTCTGCGCGCAGTTCCTGGAGTCGCAGCTGCATGTGTCGAACGCACTGGGGTTGCACGAGTTTGCCACGTCGGTGGGGTGTTTGGAGTTGGCGCGGAAGACGCAGGTGTTTGTGGATCGTAACTTCTCGGAGATAGTGAAGCACGATGAGTTGCTGAGTCTGTCGCCGGCACAGTTGATGGGTCTGATCCAACGGGATGAGATTCATGTGAGGTCGGAGGCGGAGGTGTACAATGCAGTGGTGCGGTGGGTGAACCACGACAAGGCGAACCGTCTGGCGAGTCTGATGGAGTGTTTGGGTCTGGTGCGGTGTCATGCACTGGCGCCGGGATTCATCAGGAACCAGATAAAGAATTGTGGTCTGTTGGCAGAGGTGCCGCAGTCGCGGTTGCACATGCAGTCGGTGTTGAGTGACCTGCTGCAGCACAAGAATGTGCCTGTACGGTGGAGGGCGGACGCTCACGCCCAGGTGAGTTGTGTGGCTTTTGGTGTTGTTGTTGTTGTCCTTGTTGTTGGTGTTGGGGGATTGACTTGATGCTTTGGTGTATGGAGGCGAGTGCATTAGTTGTTGAGGCATGAGAGGTGTTTGCCCTAATGAGTGAATTAGCTTATGAGGACACTTTGTTGCACTAGTGACCGTTGAAGTGGATTAAGGGTGGATGGTGTGGTGGTGTTGGTTGGTGTTGGAGCAGGAGTGTATTGGTGGCGAGTGGAGGTGCTATGCGTACGGCAGGAGGGGAGTTGCGGATTTGACCCTGAGGTGTGCTCTTTTGTCAGTAGCCTTGTTGTGTTGGCGCGGAGTGGGTGGAAGATTGGTGGCATGAGGAGAGCAGGCGAGGGCAGAGGTGGGTGCTATTGTGGTGTGTAGCTCGTCGTCTTGCTTTGATTGAAGTCAGTGGTTATTTGGACCACCCAAGTGTTGTCACTGGTACTGGGTTGAGGGCGAAAAGTCTGACGCACATGAGGGCAGTACGGTAGTTGTGTATCTGGTGGATGTGTTTGATTGTAGTGGTGTGTTTGTTTTGCAAGGAACTATTTGCTAAGGCTGCCTAGTGTCTGGACTCGTGTTGGTGGGACTATTTGTCAAGTTGGTAGTTTAATCTGTAATCCGGTCTCTCGCCGTGACTGTCCCTCTCACCCTCTTTCGCAGCTTCTCTCTAATGTTGTCTAGCAGTTTGTGTGGGTGGGTTATCTTTATGCTCTTGCGAAGTCTTGTCTGGGGTGTGTTTAAAGTGCACGGTTTTCTTGGCGAATGTGCAAGTGATTGCTTTGTGGACGCTTTCGAAGTGTTTGATTCGGATGCCGTTTTGCCTTTGGTCATTAGGAGAAATTGTGTTAAGGTTTGAGTGGCTTCTCAGCTGAGTCTGCACCCACAGCAGAGGTATCTGCTATGGGTGCATATCTCTTGGCATTGTGGTAGGGGATGTAGCAAGTGAATGTAGAGTTGTTGTTCTTTTTGAGCGGCACGCATTGACAGTGGCACAGAGGGCGTGATTGGATGAGGGAGTGTGAAAGTGGCTGTTGGTGGGTGTGATGAGGTGCAGAGGCACGAGGATAGTGGATGGCGGTGGCATCGATGCATGGTTTCGCTGTGGAGGCCGAATCCTGTTGCAGTCTGTTTGCTGCATGGACGTGGGTATAGTTGGCTGCCTTGTTATGTGATCGCGGGTAATGTTGAGGCGTTGTGCGGTTTGGGAAGTGTGGAACGTCCTAGTTTTGTCGTCTGATTGGTAGGTGGCGTTTGATTGATCTTGACGGGCAGGAGTGGGATAGGGCTCGAGAATCTGTCCAAGTGAGTTGGACCTCTCTTTAAGGGGATGAAACCCCACCTCTCGATTGCAACAAGTCCAGTAATGATCGAATGTCGGCGGCAGAGTGAACCTACTTGGTGCAATTGTGCAGGCACTGTGTGAGGGCTCCTAGACCGAGACTGACATTCAGGCAGACAGACAGACGGACGTCGTCATTGGCGATCCGCACGCACACGCACACACACACACACACACACACACGCAAAGTAGGAGGTGGTTTATTGTCTACCGTGGATGTTGCGTGGCATTTTGATTTTTTTCCTAGCTAATGTTAATGTCTGTGCGTGGATGTTGGTGGGTGTGCGCACCTCCTGTCTGTGGGGCTTGGGTGCAGTGGTGGATGTGCACGACTTTTATTTGGTTGGCAAAGTGATGAGTTGTCTTTCATGCAGTCTGCACAGGCAAATTCGCTCTCGCCCTATGAGGTGGTGTGAAGGTTGGTGGTTTGCTCATTTAATTGAATCGTGGAGTTCACTCATGTGTTGCCACCCCGTTCGCGCTGGCAACGTGTGATCTCGAGTGGTTCTTTTTTTCTGAAGTGGGAAATAATGGGACTCTGGTTTGATGTTTATCGAGTAGATTGGAGGTCGGGGCAATTGTGTTGGCTAATCAGGGAGCACTGGGGATGAGGGATAAAGTGATTGTTTGTTGAATTATTGCGCAGTTCGATGCTGTGCTTCTTGTAGTTTCTAAAAGGTTGGGGGGATTGTGTGAGGGGTTAGGGATTGGGGGGTGTGGGGTGGGGGGTGGGGAAGGCGTCGTAGGTAGGGTGTATGCATAATGCTGGGTATGCGTGCGGCGGTGTGTCGGTGTGGTGGCCTCTGATGTGTTGCTTTATTGTGCCTTCCATTGTGCTTCTTGGCTTATTTTATGTTGAAGTGCCTTGTATATCATAAAAATGTCGCCAGAAGGCGATGAATGGGATTGTGTAAGGTTTGGGTGTAGGGAGGCTAGCCTTGTGTCAGACGTGTAGTTGTATTGTATGGCATGAGGAGTGGGCGCGGTGTGTGGCAGCAGAAGAAAGTATTGTCCAGAGGTGTCTCAATAAATAAGTAGGCAGTTGTGGTGAGTTGGGTGGTGAATTAGCAGGAGACGGGTGAATCACGTAGAGAAGGGGTGGTGGAAGTTCTGTGCACGGTGCTGAGCGAGAGTGGGTCGTGAAGAGCAGCTTTTATGTGAGTGATGAAAGGAATCGTGTTAATGTGTGGCATCATATAGTATGGGAAGGGGAGAGTGGTGGTGGACGTTTCTGGGTGAAAGTGTGTTACATCTTTTTGCGAACGATGGCAATAAAGCTTCTACGACTTATTGGTCTCCTGCTGTTTTATATCTTTACTTCACATCAATCTTTTTCATCTAAACTAATAGAATTGCTTTGTTAGCCGAGATTGTTTGCCAACTACCCGATTGAGGATCTCTATGCTGATGAGAATTGTGTTATCTCCTGAAAATTTTGTTAAACCTAGTATTTTACCAGTCTTTATCTCGTAATGATTTGTCCGTCTACTCACTAGCTAATTTGCCTCACTTCGTTACCTTGAGCTTTATTTTACTTGGGCTTTTCGATGAAGCACTTGAGCTCCACCTCACTGGATCCTTTCAACATCCTGCTTCGTGTGTGTGTGGGTCTGAGTCAGTAGCTGTAATGAACCGAAGACATTTTTGTTCACAGGTCCTCTTAACTCATTTTTTGTTAAACATTTACGGCTTAAACCGTAAGGCTAATTAATCTTTTTCATATGAAACAACTCAATGGTTTGCAAGAACAGCTTTTTATGGTGAAGATACGATCAAGACTAGGATCACTATCGGTGGAATAACAGCTCTAATCTTATTCTGAGAAATCGGCTCAAAGCTTCATCGCATGTTGCCGCAAAACCTGCCCGCGGGTAAGCATTAACATTTTGTAGGAGAGGATTTTTTTGGATGGGAAGTTTTGATGGAAGGCGACATTACCTCATTTTCCTCCTCATCCGCATCCCACACATCGCCTTTGTGTTCCTCTCGGGAATTCTTACCTTCTCTTACCATCCTGCCAGTGATCGCAAGATCACAAGCGCATTAGAATGGGCAATCTGGCGAAGTAAGTGGAGCAGAAACGAAATTCGCCTAGTGAAGGTGTAGTTCGCTTAAACTTTCATTCTTTTGAGATAGAAATATAGGTGTAATGATTGTTTTAACGAATGAAGTAGATTATGCAGCCTTCTGTTTCAATTGCTTCATTAATAGCTGGGGTACCTATTAGTTGTTCTAGTCGAAGACCTTGGTAACATAGGCATTAGCTTTTAAACCCTCCACTGTGTGCCTCTTCCTCGATGTCATCTTTCTGTCGGATCGTCACTAGTGCCTAGCTATAACATGATGTAACCGGTGCATTTCAAAATAGCGTCTTGGGATTCGCTAAGTTTACCTGGTTGACTTTTCTGCATTTAATATTCACGAATGATCTGGTTCCGCCAACTCTTTATTTTCACCGCAAATATGGTAATATGCGATCCTCTCTCATTATCGTCATTTGCATACCAGTGGGTTAGTGTCGTTTCATCCATCCGATTGAGGTCTCTGCCGCATAATAATGCATGCGGCCGGCTTTTGTGATGCATTTGCCTTGATGGATAGACGGGTGGGTGGATGGGTGGATGGATGGATGGATGGATGGATGGATGGATGGATGGATGGATGGATGGATGGATGGATGGATGGATGGATGGATGGATGGATGGATGGATGGATGGATGGATGGATGGATGGATGGATGGATGGATGGATGGATGGATGGATGGATGGATGGATGGATGGATGGATGGATGGATGGATGGATGGATGGATGGATGGATGGATGGATGGATGGATGGATGGATGGATGGATGGATGGATGGATGGATGGATGGATGGATGGATGGATGGATGGATGGATGGATGGATGGATGGATGGATGGATGGATGGATGGATGGATGGATGGATGGATGGATGGATGGATGGATGGATGGATGGATGGATGGATGGATGGATGGATGGATGGATGGATGGATGGATGGATGGATGGATGGATGGATGGATGGATGGATGGATGGATGGATGGATGGATGGATGGATGGATGGATGGATGGATGGATGGATGGATGGATGGATGGATGGATGGATGGATGGATGGATGGATGGATGGATGGATGGATGGATGGATGGATGGATGGATGGATGGATGGATGGATGGATGGATGGATGGATGGATGGATGGATGGATGGATGGATGGATGGATGGATGGATGGATGGATGGATGGATGGATGGATGGATGGATGGATGGATGGATGGATG